>VYZT01040868.1:0-23832 GCA_013400735.1 Pomatostomus ruficeps
GGATGAGAGGCTGGACATGAGCAGCCAATTTGTGCTCACAGCCCAGAAAGCCAAACGTGTCCTGGGTGATATCGAAAGGGAATTACTCCAAACCGATAGAGAGTAGATTTAGATCGGATATTAGGAAGAAATTCTTTACTGTGAGGGTGGTGATACACTAGGACAGGTTGCCCAGAGGTGTGGACCCATACCCCTGGCAATGCTCAAGACCAGGTTGGATGTGCCTTATGAGTAACTTGGTCAAGCAAAAGCTGTCCCTGTCCACAGCAGGGTGGTTGGAACTAGATGGTCTTAAAAGTTCCTTCCAACCCAAGCTATTTTATGATTCTCTGATTTGCAAAATCACTAACCTCTCCACTTTTTTACTTTCTTCCACTTCCAGCAGGTAGATGGGTACTGCATAGCTTCTTTTTAGATGTTTCTACAGAAATATATAATATATCATCCACCATTATGGATCATGGTGATACTGCATAGCTACAAATACATAGCTATATATATATACACATCATTCACCTATTCACTGGTTGCTTATTTTAGATTCTTGAAGCAAGATCTTCTCCAGCATTTCTTAAAGAGTAGGCTTCAACTGTGTATGTGTCATGGAATATGTCAGAAAGCAAGATAAGTCTTCTAAGAAGATAAACACGAAAAAATGCTAAGATGATTTACGCATGTTTGAAAAACTTGTCTCAGAAGCACTGTGGTTCTTCAGAGCTCAGCTGTATCAGAAATATTGAACAAATGGCACTGAGATGTTTTGGTTGGCTTTTTTTGTTTGTTTGTTTTAATGATGTGAATGTTTCAAAGACTCTTCTGCTAAAGAAAAATTTTATTCTAGAGGTTAATAACCTTCCTGTTCTCCTCTTCTGTCCTGTGGGAATTAGACATGACCTCAAAAAATAACCGAAACCACAAAACATTTTTTTTAAGTGGTTAGAGAAGGGAATTGTACATAGGGGAACCACTTTCAAATGTAATGTCACAAAAACTGCTGTTATTTCATTCTGGCACTATCATGTATGGGCAACTCTTATTGTGACTAAGTTAAATAATCTACTGAGAAAAGTATGCAAACTATCTCTTTTTTGTAATGTTACCTGAAAGCTGGCCCATGCTAGAGCCCTGCCTTGACATTTACACTAGTTCTGTACAATTATTTCCACTGGTATTACCACTGATATTTTATGTTGCCATACATTGGTCTATATTGTACTGTGATGCATTGACATGGACTCTTAATGAAGAAAGGTCTGTGAAATAGCCCTTCTAAAAATACTTTTTAAATGAAGTTCATCCTTTCAAATGGGCATCTGGATGCTGTTGCAATCAGTATAGAAAAAAAGTGTTATACTTTAAAAATATAACTAATTTTTTTGTCTATATATCTAGAAGAGAGAAAAATAAAGTGAACACTCCACGATTATTCTACTCACAACTTTTCTGGTTTGGCAAGAACAATTAGAAGGACACGAATCAGATATCTCAGCATGTGAAAGCAGTTTCTCTTTTAATGGATGTGTAAATGTATGTAAATATGTCCTTTTATCCCCAAGAACATCTGCTGTACATGTGGATTTCTGTTCACCAGTTAGACATGCTACAGTAATTCAGTGTAAGGTTGTTCTTATTGCTTTGATGAAAATATTGTGTATCCTTACCTGCACTCATGATAAACTCTTACACACTTATATCTGAGATGCTGTGCCCATGCTTCTTATAAAAATTGTTCTTCTGTGCCTGCCAACGATGTGTACAAAAGCACACTGAAAAGTGTCTCTGTCTGAGGACATCCACAACCATTTTTTCCAAGATACAAGATGAACAGGGACATTGATGGTTTTATTAAAATGATTTTAAGAGGATGATTGGTTTTTAAGGAATCAAAGAGTTTTGTCAAGAAAATCTGAGAAAAACAAACCTCATTCCCACAATGAAACTGATGTTTAACAAAATCAGGGAACACACTTCTTTTTTCCAAGAGTTCAGTGCTTTTCCTTTCCTTTTTAATTTCTGTTATGCTGTTCACTTTGCAAACATGACATAGAAAAAGAATAAAAATGAAAGAGGACCGAGGGAAGAAAAAGGAAGCAAAAGAAAAAAGTAAAAACTATTCTGAAAGTTTCATATTTTAAAAATATGGGTCTTAACTAATTTTAATGGAAATACCATTTTAAGTCTAATCTGATTTGCCATCATGGACAATAATTATGAAATAAATATTACCTCTAGACTGTACTATAGAAAGCCTGATCTCAATTTGCAAGCAGATTGGAGCTCCTCATACTTAAACTGATTGAGATTTGAAGCCATTTGGACCAGTTGACCTTTGAGTTATATAGTAGAAGGAAAAAAAATAGTATTTTAAATTCTACTTCAGGCAATGAATAATTCATAGTGAGGTTTGTGTGCCTTGAATAAATAAATAAAAAATATTAATCTCAAGAGGTTGAGATTGAATAATAAATACTGTTTGAGACAATTTAATCAGATATATTTTAATGAACACTGCTGACAGAATTATCTTCCTTATTTGGAAAGAGGAAAACCTGTCTGTCAATTAAATGTGACTCAGGCCATTGGAATAATAATGAAGTTCATAATATAAAATTAAGAAAGAGCAAATTTTGAGACTTACAAATGTAGTTATTCAATATAAAGGTATATATGCAAAACCTTTTCAAGATATATATGAATTTTGTATTAAAAATTTATATAATTAGATATATATTTTAGGTATATTATACACATACCAGTGATCAGTGGTCCTGTTTGCTGTGTTTGAAATGCAGAAAAGAAAGAGGTAAAGAAAGATTAGTAGGGAAGACCAAGC
Source organism: Pomatostomus ruficeps (assembly GCA_013400735.1). Taxonomy (NCBI): domain Eukaryota; kingdom Metazoa; phylum Chordata; class Aves; order Passeriformes; family Timaliidae; genus Pomatostomus; species Pomatostomus ruficeps. Next base: position 2,834 of record VYZT01040868.1, read on the forward strand.
AGGTATACAAGTAAATAAAAAATGCACTTGTTCTAATAGGAGTAACCTATTACAATGTTGTCTATATAAAACAGCCAAAAGGCTTTGTGTAAAACAGGCTCTGCTTTTTTATTTTTTTCTAAATGAAATAATGCAATTATTAAGATTAAAACCAGCAGTGGTAAACGAAAGGGAAAGGGGAGAAGACTTAGAAATATGAGTTGATTTTAATGTGGCATGAAATCTTTCCAGTGTTCCTTGTCAAAGCAAAGAGCAGAATGTGGTTAAGTGGTTCCCCTTATTGAATTATGCCATATTTAAGGAGAAAGGCAATGGCTGGAATGTTTTGGGGTTTTTTTCTGGCGACCTTTAAGGAACTGTGAAGCTACAGCAAAAAAACCAACATTTTGACTCCTCTTTGCTTCCTTTGTTAGAGCAAAAGCCACAAAATGTTGACACAAAGATCTACTGTTGCCAGATTTTCAGTTCAACTGATCAGAATAAATTGACAGCAGTTTATACGAGGTGATGTTCTCTCATTCCCCTTATCCACATGATCTTGTGCTTGTGTCTTGTTCATTGATGCTGTCTTTCACATTTAAAGTAACAAGGTGGGTTTTTTTACAATAGCTGGATTTTGTTGATTATAACGTGATGTCTTAGTAATTTATTTACATCTCCTCTTTTGGAGGGGGAATGTTATGTGCTCTGGATTTCACCAGTTGTGAAGTAAGAACAATAATATTTAATTGTTCGAAAACTATGTTGCCATTTTGGCAATATTAAGGTACTTTGAATATTTACAGTTGAAAAATGCAGATAGAATCATTCATTTTGCCTTCATTTGCTAAATAGCACTGAGGTATTTACTATATTACCCTGCAACATGTAACCCCTGGAAGACCAAAGTATGGACATGGACATTAACAGCAGTATTGATATCTCAATAGTAATCTTAAAAACAATGTAGTAATCTTAATAACATAGATACATTTTAGCACCTAGAGCATCAGCTTTAATGGAAAATTAATATTATGAATATATATATTTGATATTTCTCTTCAGAGCTGCACAATATTTGGGGCAAGGTTTATACTTGCTGTGTATTGCCTAATTTGTTGTGCTCATGTGCAGAAAAAAATAATGAGCAAAGGCATGTCATTTACAGCCAGATGGAAACATAAAGGAGCTGTGTGTCATGGTGTTCTCAGCTCTCTTCAGACAACCACAAAGTCCTCCTCACTCCCACTATTTTCAGAGCTTTTATGTTAACCAGTATTTTTAGTACAAGTCTCACTCTGGAAAAAACTGCTGTTTTATGTAGTCCATTTCTTCAAAGGAAATATTGACTTCATAATAAATTTGAACAATGCTTTGGTAAAAAACAAGAAAATCAATATTGTAACTGCATGCTCAGGGAAATAGATATAATAATTTCACCACCTTTATATGCTATAAAAGAAAAGGTACCAGTGCTTATTTTTTGACAGGAAATATTTATTCACACAAAATTGCACAGGCCCAATGACTTAGATGACTACGTTTTCCCTTCACAGTTATTCCACTCCAGCAAAGTGAAAGGCCTGTAAAATGTGTGCACATGGAAGGGCTCCATCCCTTACCGTGACAAAGTACCTTAATGCTCCTTAGTTTAAGGGAGGATCAGTCTTAGGCCTATGAAAGGGTCATTCCTGTTTGTCAGGGCCTTAATCTCAAGTTTTCAAGGGCATAGATGTTCATATTTGCAGCATACGGAAGCATGAACAGACCTGTAATAATTAACACTAATGCTGAAATAAGAAAAATTGAATGGAGGACACATATTAAAAGTATTCTCATTACTTTTTCATGTTTTGATTACCAGCTAGGATGTTCATTTGGAAAAATAAACTTAAACTATGGTGACAAGACTCAGAGGTGTATTCCATTCACATATTGGTTCATCTGTGAGACATATTACTAGCTAACAATTACAATTCTTGTCAGTACATGGTAATCAAAACCTAAATTTTATACTTAATAATTGGAGGACAAAGGTTAAAAATAGGTAAAGCATCCTTCTTCTGGTGTAATTGTGCTAACCAAAACATGCAAATTATTATCCTTGGTAAGTTTATAAAATGTGAACTTCATTAAAAGTAATCTGATTAAATTGTGAAATTAATTATACTCAGTTCCAAAACTGGGAGTTTCCATGCATGTTAATGAGTGATACATCCTGTACTCTTGCTCACTGTAGTTAAACAAGCTGCAAATTCTGTACTTTAGTATTGTAGTACAGTCTTGGTTTGCCGAACATTTTAAAGGTTCTATTGGAACCTTTTGAATATATCTATACTTGTCCTATAAGATAAAATACTAGCTACAAAGCTCTAGTAAAAATATCTTCAAAACTGAAATAATCCGTCCAATATAGGTGGATTAGATTATATGTTTTCTTTCATTGTAAGGGATTAACCTTAATTTTTCATTCACCTAAAGGACTAATGCACTTAAAATAATTTAATACTTAACTTAAAATAATTAATTTCTAATGCTGAAAGAAACTCACTGAAACATAAATGAGCTGGCACAGACAATGAATGTACTCTGGATCTTCTTGTGGCTGGGAGGTCTGTCCTACACAGTTACTTTAGTAGAAGAACTTGAAATAGCAAAGTAGTAAGTCTTCAAAGCTCCCCTGTATTAATAGATGTGAGGAAAAGCTGTCTTCCCTTATTTAATGCAAAGAATAGAATATGGAATTTGTTGAGGATCTTTTCTTTTCAGGAAAAAAAAATGAATAATGAGTATTCTCTGATGATTTTGTATTCTTAAAGGAGTCCTTTCTTTTGGGAAGATTTCTGAAGCAGTCTTTGGATTACTGTAGAAGAACAAAAAAGACAAAGTGAGCCAAGAGAATCCCATTTCATGCTGCTTTCTCAGGGATATCCTTCAATTCTGAGACACCTGGCAACTAAGACCCAAGTCAAAGCCCAGGAAAGATGCTACAGCACCCACCTGCTGGGAGAAACTTTTCTGTCAATAAGAGTAGAAAGGACACTTGAATTCTTTACTAGGAGGATAAAGGGGAAATTGTGCTCTGTCTCCATTTCTCTAAGCAAAGTGGCCTCACTGGCCTGCCTTGTATATCCTTAGAAGAAAATTCTTTAGTTCTCACATTCACTGACATTGCTTTTAGCACACTTGACACATTTGTGCATTTTACTGCTGTTTCTGCATCATACAGCTGCATCATGTTACCTCTTAGTCCTGTTTGACAATTCTCTCTACAGCTTAACAAGATCTTTCTTGAATTCTTTCTTGAATTATTTTTAGGATTCAGATTTTAAACGTTTTTCTTGGATTAAGAGGCCGTCATAATGAAAACTGGGAGGTCCTTATTCCACCATAGGTGGAGTCAGAATGCACTGGCATTGAATTTGGTTTGGTTGTAAGAAAATGTATATGGATATGTAGTGAAGTGGGAGTTCTCAGGAAAGGTTTAGAGAAACGCCTGTCAGGAATCACCCAACAGCACTTTCTCCAGAGGTGTGATGGAGAACACTGCAAAGGGTGATCGATATGATCTCAGATTTGCTCTCATCCTACACTTCTGTGGGCTCTATTGAAGCCAATTATTTTATAGACCCAATAATTATTTGTCCAGTACAACAAGTTTCATGTCTTTTTGGGCAATGCTTATACAACTGGGCAAATTCTGTTACGGATGAAAATTACACATCTGGACTACTTGCATTATGTTCTAGGGAGTTACTCAGCAATATCTGAAATGCTAGTTGTTGGGGTACATGTTGGGGTACATGTGCACAGAACTGTGTTCTGATGTAAACCTACTTTCCTCACAAGAAAGCTGCTAAGAAAATATTAGCTGCTTATTTCTGTTGTATTTCAAATTACCATGCCCATTTCCAGCACTCTCCCTCTTAGAGGCAGCTAAACCCAGCAGAGCAGGGAAAAAAATCTCTCCTTCTTCCTCTCAATTCAAATGAAGCCAAGCAGAAGATAAATAATTTTGTGCTATACACTCAGCCATCCCAGACATCAGAAATGGGGAAAACAGTTTTCTGGACAATGTGATTTTTTACCAGGGGTGCTTGGTTTATACATGCACTTCTCTTTCTTATTCAGAAATCTGCCAATTTATTTCAGAAAAAGGCTGAGAAATGGTAAAAGGAGGAAGAATACATTTCAAATCTGAAACCTTTAGTAAGTGCAGTACATTCATAAACAGGACATTTTGACATAGGAGATGTATGCTTGTACAAGGTCCTATACCACGTAGCAAAATAGGCTTTTCACTTTCAGTGAGGACTCTGAACTATTATATTATAATTATTTAAAAATCTTTTAGTTGTGTCTCCATCTTTGTGTACCTTTTTTCTTTATATCTCTGGGGAATGCTGCTCTTTATCACACCCAACAACCACTTAATGTTGATGCCAGAGCGGGCTGCAGGGCAGGAGACTTGTTCTGCCTCCTCTCATGGATAATTTACTGCTGTGTTTTCTCATTCAGCCCTTTTCTTACCAGAAAAGGGGGTACAAGGGGAATTTCTTCATCTGAAAAGAATGAATTTGTTTCATCTGCATGATAGCACAGTCTCCAGAATGTTAAGAAGCCCTGTTTAAAGTAGCAGAGGAGTATTCACTCAAGCATAGGCTCCTGCTATAATGAACATAGTTCAGTAGAGTTTTAAAAAATACGAGTACTTTGGATTTATGTTGTACAGAGGACTTCAGCTGTAAAAACTACATATGCATGCTGTATCCTTCTCTCATTGTCCTTTTTCTTTCCTCTACCACTTTCCTCTTGTTGATGGTTTTGGATGGTTCTGGATAATGTTTGTAATAGCTGCACAAAAGGTGCCCGGTGAGCCTGCTGCACCAGGGAGATTTTGGGTTTTTGGCACATAAGCTGTGGTAGAGGTCACAGCATCACAGAAAGGCTGAGGTGGGAAGGCATGTCTGGATGTTGTTTGGTCCAGCCCCTTTTCTCACCCAGAGAAGGCTATCCTGTCAGGTTTTGAGTGTCTCCAAGGATAGAGACTCTACAACCTCTCTGGGAAAACTGTGCCAGTGCTCACTTAAAAGTGAAATTATTGAATCTATACCCATGCAACTATTAAGTCTATTCAAATTAAATAAAACAGGACATGTAACATATGCCTATATTACACTTTCTACAAGCTGTATTAAAAAAATAAAGGAAGGAAAAGAAGAAAAAGCACATTAGTTCATGCAGAAAAAAAGCAATATTAGAGTACTGTTGTATACAATGCTCCAAAACATAGTCAAGTGAAATGCTTAGTTTGAAGAAAACAAAAGAAGAAATCCAAGTCCTTTGCTGGGGATCAATTTGAAAAGGGTACTTTAAAGGATAAGCAGATGCAGCAGTACTGGCATAAAAATAATTTTATGTAAAACTTATACAAATTGTTTTTGTCACAAAATTAACCACCTTCAAAACAATGTTTGCTATATTTCCCACAGGTGAAGTAACGCTTGAAGCTATTACTTGGACGTAATTTCAGTGATTAATTTCAGGGATCAAATAAGGCTTCTGTTATTCAAAAATCTATTTGAATTCTCATTTCCATTCTTTATTACCCTTTGGTGGTTTTTTGTAGATTTTGAAAGGCAACATCCTATATTTAAAATAAATTTTTAATCAGTACATATTACTTAAGGATCATAGTGAAGAGTTTTCAAAATGATAATGAAAGTTTAAGTGTGTGGCAAAGTTTTTTTTTCTGGCAAAAATTTTTAGTAGTACACAGGAAATAGAGGAATGTAATTGACACAGCACATCCATGGCACCGGAAGCTAGGGCTTGGCAAATGATCCAGGGTTTTACTTTATTATTCTGTTTGCTGTATGACTAACAGTCAGCACAACCTTTACATCTGGATGTGAGATGGAGAAAAATGTAAAATGGATAGAGTGAAAGCAGGATCCACTTGTAAGGCCTTGGACTCTGAGGGAGAATAAAATAGAGATTGTCATTGAATTTTTTTAATGTATCATTTATTGCATGTGTGTCTGATACAAAGGTTGTACGTGCAATGCACATTGCAAATTCCCAATAGGCTTAATTAAATGGCTTAGTTTTGAGCTACGATCTTGTTAAACCAAGATGTTTAAATCAAGCCTAATTGTAACATCCTGATTTTTTCTCTTTTCTTCCAATCTATTTGCTGTGGGATCTGCTTTATGACTAAAAGTCAGAGTGCTGCACTGACTGGATATATCCTATCAAGGCAAGGAGGATGAGTTATCTGGGAAATGATGATCATATCCAGTAACCTAATTATTTTTGTCATACATAGTAAGTGTTTAAGTGTTCCAAGGATATATTCATACATTGTGTACTTGTGCATATATCTATATACATGAATATATATTGTTATCCCAAAATGGTAGAAGATTTCAGTCTGTTCTTTGTAGTCCAGGGGCAGATTATTCAGTCACACACCAGCAATGCACTTACAATGTTAGCTGTATCAGTTGGCTTATATCTGTGATCTGAGAGTTTTGATGGTCTCCTGCAAAGGTGAGGATGTTGCGGGGGCTGCAGGGGCCGGGGACTCCCGCGGTGGGGCGAGACAGAGCTTTCACACGCGGTTGTGGAGTGTTTTGAATTCCCGTGGTCTTGATCTCACGGCGTCTGTCACTGCCTAGCAGTGGTGGCTCCGTGTAGCAGTTGCAGGGTCCTAATGCTACCTTAAAGCTTCTGCTGCCCACACTGCTCCCGGCTTATCCCTTCCCCGTCCCCATGGTCTCCTGGCTACCTTAGATATAGCCTACTGGCGATAGCAAAGAAGGGTCTTCCTTGGCAAAGCTTCTTAGATGTTTATTGCTGCTTGTTGGTAACAGCCATGTGGAGAAAGACACTGATGGACACATGCCGTGCCCTTTTAAAACCTTTGGGTCCCTCGTGACCGGGGTGACCCATCCCAGGGGACACTGGGGCAGCGCAATGCCCTCTGGGAACTGTAGTTCCGAGAATCCCAAAAACATGGAGGACTGCAAGGAATCTTGGGAAGGAGAGTTCTTTTCCCTTATCAAGGGGAGTGAGCTTAGCACTGTCTTCCCAGGGTGGAGTGCCCTGCCTCCCACAGTTAGCCACAGCTATTTCCCATGAGGCATTTGAAAACAGAAAAGTGTGTCTGCAAAGCCCTCCAGCTGCATATCTACAGGTATTATAGATACTATATATGCATATATGTGCTAAATATATCTCTATATACACATATTCTATATATATATGTTCTCATATATGTGTATATAAGTACAGTGTGAAGAGAACATCATTGCCTCAGACTGCCATATCCTCTATTAAAAATTAATTTTTGCAACCTCTCTTAATTAATTACAGAATTTGAAGATTTGATAGATTATAAAATTAATAGACTATATCTAAATTAGAGAATTTCTAGATTTTGTAATTTAATTTACATGTGCTTCTTGTTACCTATGTATTGGTACCCATGAATTGGTATTGAATACTAGAATGGAACTAGTCCAAATGAAATAAAACCAAATTAAATTTAATAAAAATAAAAATATGTACACTCTTTGTACCACAAATAATTAGTCATTGAAACTGCTTGTCAGAAAATACTGTGGATAATTGCCTAATAGTATGAAAACAATTGGATACATGACTAATATCGTACATAATTGTATTAGCTAAACTGTAGAATGGATACCAATCATCATCATGTGCAATAAAATATGAGCTTTCCCATTTAACAGAGTAGAAAGAAATACTCCCTCCAGACATGTGATTGAGTGATTACCAATTATGTATTTGGACAGACATAGATTTTAAGGCCAGGAGGAGTCATTCTAATTATGTCATCTGATTATATGATGATTAGAAGTTACAAATGAAATACTGATCAGTGGACTGATCTTGGGATCTGTTTGTTTACATTTGTACATCCCTTAATTGTTTTCCAAAGCATTTCACAGGTATACATTTCAATTCCTTTTTGATATGAGAAATCAATGTTTGAAAATAAAGCACTTGCATTTTATAGGCAGGTCATCTGCAGCCCAAATGGGTATTTTTTTTTAAAATTAATGTTTATATTTTGATTTACGTCAAACCAAACAGTGGTTACAAGATGTAATGTCTATATTTGTACTCTACTAGTCTAGATTTTGCTGTTGTTCTAAAGACAAAGGACAAAGATACTTCAAGTTGATGAAAAATTAAAATAACTTGTATGCAAAATTATTCATAATGGACAGTAGATGCTACAGAGAAATAGTTACTACAGGGGCATAAAACCTGAATTTATGCAAGTCATATACACATTTTAGTGATTTATCATCTTCAAGGGAGTATATAGTTTGATAGCCTCATGCTGTATAAAACTTAATTAAAGATGTTCTTTAGCACTTGGATTTTATCTGTGTCTGTTCGTTGATTTGAGCCCCATTTTTCTTATAATTTCCTTCTTTTATCAGCTTCACTTATTTTATTTTCATTTTGCCTGTTTATCCTTTTGTGTCCGCTCTATATCATATTCTGTTATTTTCTTACTACATAATTGCTTTTACCTATTCATCTATTCCTTATTCTAAGACCCAAGAATTATTTCATAGCCAAAATCTTTCTTTTTTATAATTTTTTAAAAGCACACTTTAATCCTTTTTTCCTTGAGCTTCACCCTGTGCCTCTTTGCTGAGTCTTTTTCTTCATTTAACTTTCTCCAGCTATGGGATCATTAGCTTTCTCTCTGCTTCCATTTCGTAAGTTCAGCACTTTGTATTTTTTGAGTTTTGCATGTATAACAAATGAATCAATAACTGCTGGATTCTCACATGCAGAAATTTGAGTAATTTTCTAAAATTCAGAACAAGCAAAGCTTTCCATCTCCCTTCCTTCTCTCTCTCCTCTCCAAAGACTGCAGAGCTTCTAGTGCTGCTCTCCATCTCATTTTTGAGACTCTCTTCTCCCTGATCACTCTCCTCTTTCTAATCATGACAGTAAAGGGCTCTGATTTATCCTAGTAGACCTTACCTGAGGTAATTCTGTCACAGGACAGATTTTTAGCTATGACAGGGACATTCTTGGTATTAGAAAGATGTGAGAAGTTGGATGTTTGGGCATGACACCCTTTGGTGCAAAGGGAAGAAGCAGCATGGTATGAGATGGAGATGAAAGGCTCTGTCATGCTCTTGGAGCTAGTAAACCATTTGATCACAGGCCAGTTGTAGCAGGGAGAGTCAGCACCAGATGTTCTTGATGATAGATATTCAGTCTCTGTGGGCAGATAATGAACATCTGCTTTGATGCTTAGATCTGACCTCAGGCCTATTTGATATTAATTTTGTATCACATCCACCTAAGAGAGGATATTCATCCCTCTCTCAATATTTTCTTTTGTATTTCTCTACTGAGACTTCTTTTTCCTTACAATCCATCTTTCCTCTTGCCTTATAAATTTCTTATTTTCTTTCCTTCTACTTGCTTCAGGATATATTTTCTTGTCTTCTGTGACATTCTATTTTAACCAGTCTCTAGTTTGCCCCTCTCTTTCTTACAGTACTGAGATGTGATAATTGCTGAATTGGTCCCAGTATCATGTAGTGCAAAAAAGGTTTCTCTTTTAATAACAGAGGCATGATTCTGATCTCATGTTGCTTAAAACCAATTCAGCTGATAACCTGAAAGGCATTCCTCTTAATTTATTGTAAGTGCAATGAGGTCAAACCCTTTGAACACCGTATACCTGCAGCATTTCATTTTCTGTTCCATATGCTCTTAAAACATATTAAATGATGTGTGACAGACTCTGCTAAATCTTACAACATTTTACAAGGGAAGACAAAGCTTAGCAACTTATTCTTTTGAGGACAACTTATTGGGAGGATCAAGATTAATTTTAATTTCTAGACATTAGTCCGCAAAATAGCAATATTTATTTATCTCTCACTTCAGACTATGTCTAATACACAGATTTTGCTGTCACAAGAATATCAATAGTTAATGTTCTGTTCTACTGTTTTTACCTCAAGAACAGCAATTCTAACACTGTTTGAACATCTTCTATCTCAGTTCCCTGATCCACTTGAAACTCAACATTTTTGATCATCTTCACTCTTGACCTGACCTACATATCTCAGTTATAAAATTTAATCTTCTCCTGTGGCAAAGATTCTTCATTCACAAGGTGTTAACCACAGAGTTCAGGCTTTGAACATACCTTCTTTTATTTCCTAGGAAAGCTTGTGAGGTTTTATTGCCAGATTTGTCTTGAAAGTCTTCCAGTGTCTAGATCGATTTATTATTTTGTCCTTGAAACTCAGTCCATTCTCTCCTTATGTGGAATCAGTGTTCTCCCCTGCCAAGGATAAATAGATGTGTCTTTGTTGTATTAGCGGTCTCCTCATCTTAACTGCCTAATCAAAAGTTCCTTAATACATCAAGATCTCTTCTTTGTCTTTGGAAGCTACCTGGATTTCTTCAGCAAGCCTTGGATTTTTTAACGAAGTGTAGATAAAAATCAAACTATATTAATATTTTTATAATTAATGTCCTTTAACTGAGATATTTCCCAAAAATAAACAGTTATTTGGGGCTGACTACAGGTTTGAGGTGGCTGATCCTCAAATTCTAAGGCATATTAATAAAGTGTTTTGCAAAAAGTTCTGCAAAAAAAGTTAATGAGTTTCAGACAGCCTTTAATTCAAATAAGAGTATTCTATATGCACTATATTTGAATGGGTATAGAATTACATTCAAAGATCTCTAGTGATTATGAAAAAACATCTGAATTTATATGCTATACCTGTTGATTTTACGGATTATATTATTGAGTCTTTAGCAAAATTAGTTTCATTTTAATAATTATGAAGATTATGATATTATTACATATTTAATGCAATGTTAGTGACAGCGTACTTAAAAGACAAAGTTGCAGTTAGAATTAATGCTTGTTTTCAAAAAAATATTGTTCTATTGCTGCGGTGTGTTCCATAGAGGCGCCGTCTGCGGTTTCAGGGGTTGTCTGGGCTGCTCCAAGGCACGGGTGGGCTAGTGAAGTTCCTGGAGGGATTCACCTAGTCCACCGATGGTCCAGGCGTGCCGAAGAAGGAGAGACAGGCAGAGTGGCTTTCCCAGATGGTTTATTCGGCACTGGGTTGTGCCGGGGAAGCACCGGCACGGAGGGTTACAGTTACATAAATACCGACACGAGGGGGTGGGGGGAAGGTACAACATCCAATAGGGGAGCACTGCGGGGTTTGAATTTGGCAGTCTTTGTGTAGGATTACACAATACAGAACCCTCCAGGAGAGGGAAACAGATACCGAGGGGGAGGGGAGGGGACATAGCAGAGCCTGGCCATGAGATAGACCGAAACTGGCCAGAGCACACCGCAACATTCTATTCCATAGGTGGTGATAAAAGAATGAAAAGGCATTGAACAGTCATAGGAAAAGGAAGTTCAGTAGAGTAGTTTCTTAAAGATCCATATTTTCTAAGACTTCAGTTAAACAGAAGTATGAGAAGAAAAGGTAAACAATGCAAAGCACACAGGAGTTACAGTTTTGTTTGCTTGTTTTATTTTTCTCAATACAGATTTGCCAGGGAGTTTGTGACTGATAAGATCCTTATCTAGTCTCCCAAAAGGCACACTCAATGGATGACTAGGTTATGCTGAGATGCAAAAGTTAAAAGCAGAACATTTAAAAAATATCAACTCTAATGCCTAAAGGTTTAGATCCAACTCAAATAGAGTTAGAAGGAAATGTAATGTGGGGGCATATGTTCATGCATCATTGGTTATGTCTTCCTACAAAGCTTTTAGTACTAACCTCAAGAAATGGGATATTTGACCAGATAGGCTATGAGTTGGAAACTCTGTGGCAGTTCTCTCAATATATGGCCATACTGTAGTTGTTGGCTGAGTTTGAATTTCCTGTACAACCTGATACAGCAACAAAATTATCAGTGACTTTGCCTGTGTATGTATGAGAGAAATTACCTGCCTCTACTGATCAGAAATAATTATTAGTTTCATTTACAAGAGACTTGTTTTATGGGATGTTGTTTAGCTGGACAGTGAGAGATGATCACCATTCTGTTCACAGCATTAGCTGCACCGGAAGGAGAAAAACTTGTTTCTGCTTACTAGGATGATTACAGTTTCTAGAAGACCTGTTTCCACATTGGTCATTGATTATGTAAGTTTCAGTAACAAAGTATGAATGAAATGGGGGTTTACAGTATCAGGATGGGAAGTCAGAGGGTGAACAGATCCAAGCACTCTTCACCTACCTGTTAGGCAAAATATGTGACAATTCTGTGACATTTGCCTCAAACTGTAATTCTTCTGAAGATGATGTCTTGGACAGCAGGTGCTCCTCCACCCAGTGAATGAGCTCAAGGAGATGTCTGAGTAATGGGCTGGAAAATCATGTACTCAGATATAAGATTTGCTTTCACCTGTATTTGCAAAGAAACACATTTGAGACTTTTTAACTTTTTATTTAGAGAACTTTGAAAAGACATTGAAAATAGAATATACTGGGAAATAGACTTTTCCTCCAAAATAGCCCATGTGTATTGAATGTATATAATGGGTATGTACTTAAACTGAGATTGCAGTATATTTATTACATTGTAATGGAAGTCCCATGCTGTTTCAATTTACAAAATAAAAGAAAAAGTAAGAGAAAGTAAGCTTCAAGAGTACTCAGGTTTCTCCAGCAGTCTCAGAGCAGCAGAATTCCCTTCCTACAGTGATCAGCAGTGCAGCTACTAACTGTGCCAGCACTGAGGTGTCATGCTTTGATTTAGAAGCAGGCACTATGCCTTTAAGATAACTGGAAACGACACAATTTATTTGCCAACCTATCAGTCTTGTCATTGGCAGGGCATATGGTGACTGAATGATGTTTGAAGGCTTTCTTCCAGATGTGAACACTGGAAGCATTAGAAATACCAATCCTCAGGACAAAAAAAAGCCTCAGGGGACAGTAGAGCTGGCTAGCTGGACCACTGGACGAAAAACAAAATTTCCTAAATAAAGACATTAAGATAAATACATTTCCCTCATATTAGATGGCCTAATGTGAGAACTGCATAACTTCCTGCTTACCAAGAAGCTGCAGAAAAAAATCTTACCTCCATTCCAAAAATGATGCTGAGAAAAAAAGGCAAATCAGAAAATATATATCTTTTAAATACCAAAAAAAAAAAGAAAAACAAAAGAGACCCGCCAGCCTCTAATAAAACCTGATTTCTTAGACACGCAGAAAAAACAATAAAAATTACTTTTCTCATGGTACTAGAAATGTTTAGACAGGGAAGGTTTTAGAGAGAGGAATAAAATTGACAGAGCATGACAATGCTTCTTCAAATAATCTACTTTAAAATAAATTCACATTACTGATAATAACATGCTATGTTGCCTTTCTGATCCTATAACATTTTTTCAAGATTGTACTGAAACATAAATTGGTTGTAGAAACATTTCAAAACATTTTACTGGTAAACAGACAGCCTTGACTGACAATGTACTTACATTATTCATGAAAGGGGGAGATTTTTCTATGTTAGGCTACAATTCACATTTCTTATATAAGCAGTTGCTAAATGACTGTTACAGATCTTTTGTGATATTAAAGCACCACTATTTATACCACAATATTTATTTTAACGTCCAACAAGGGAAAATTAAATATGATGTTGCAGAGAGCACAGCAACACACTTCACCTTTCAGGAAATAATACAATTTTGGATTTCCTAATCAAAACTGCTTCTGTTGCCATCATGTGCAAACCAGAGATTAAGGCATGACAATAAAAGTCAACACTTAATGAGTCATCAAGAATGGGTACAATAAAAGTGATAAAATCCAAAGACAAGTACAGGTGTGTTGGTGCAACAGAAGACCAAGGATAGGACTCAGACTATGAGTTAAAGGAATCTTTCTAAATGTCTTACAAATAGTTTAAGTCTTAAAAGAAGGATGTATACAAACCATAAGCTTTTGTTCCTCTAATTTCTTAGCTTCTGTATGTTGCATTAGGGAGCATGTGTTAGTTGTAGAAGTAATGCTGTGGTAAGAGTAAGGATCAAAGCATGTAAGAAAGGGAAGATTTCTGAAGAAAATTATACCTTCTGTAGCAAAGACGAAAGAGAGGGGAAGAAAACAAAAAACCAAACCAAAATCTATTGTGGCATATAGTTTCTTCATTAAATTCTCCCATGTCTTTCTAACATCTGAATTCTTCCAATTGTTTCAGCCAACCTAGCAAAGATACATGTCTTTTGCTTACAAATCTTTCTCCTCCATTTTTACTAAATTCATAGAGATTTTTTTCTTTTTTTCCTTACCCACATCGTGTTGAACAGAAGAATTCTGAAAAGCAATTGTAAAGTCAATTTTAGTGCTAATCATATGCTTCATGTGCAAAACAGTTGAACAGTCACATGAATTTGAAGAGTGACAGATGAACAAGACTTTTAAAAAAAACCCCAAAACATAATTAATCAATCAAATCTCCCTGAAATTCTAAGATCATTTTTCAGTTTAAATACAAAAGATAATTTCATGTGTAAAATCCAAATGTTTTGTTTTATTCAAGTGTTTTGATTGCAATATATTATATTTTATTAGATCCCTGGAAACTCATCAAGTTCTTGATTATGTGATTTGTCTGTGTCATAAGTATATGGGAAAATCAAGAAAGAGATCTCCCTGTTTCACTGAAGAAACAGCTTTTCTCTGTAATTCTTTCCTCATATTTAGCAGTCTGATAAGATCAGATGATCACCCCCTTCTAATGTCTGATCCTAATATTTAGGCTGGAAAAATTTTATGTGAAAAACTAACATTATGGACATTTCCCATTTTGCGAAACCTTCTCTCAAAGACCACAAAAAACACAAAGTCCTTGGTGGCTTCTAGAAAAGATGAAGATAAATAAATGCAACTGTATGTGGATTTAGCATTTGACTGAAAGTCTAGCCAGACATCAATGTACAATTTCCTAATGTCTCAGTGCCCTAATACATTCTTCATATCCTTCTTAAAAGCAAATAAAATTATGGATAGCTGAGTATGGAGCAATCAAGCAGGAAACATAATGATCAGTATATAACTCTTATCCTTTTAAAATAAATTTCTTAGATATGCAAAAGTGGTGAATCAGAGAAATTGGTAAATTGAGGGAAAAGGTTATAAAAGCAGTATTTACTTAATTGGAGTAAATCTTTGTTTTGTCATTCATTGTAAATTAAATCATTCCTCGTTACTTGTCATCATTTCTCCTTTATCTTCTTTTCTCTTTCATTTTCAGTTTTAGAATATCCTTACTGAGAATCAAGGAGCAAATCCATTTCCAGTACTCAACATGGCGGCACATGTACGGCCATTTTCCTATTTTTTTTTAATGGCTTTCCTAAAAGTTCCTAACATTTTACCTTTTGACAACTGCTGGAAATACAGAGGCCTTACTTGAAGGTCTTAAATCAGGTTGTATTATAAGACTATGACACCTCCTTATATGCACAGAAAATGGGAAGAGTGTATGTTGATGGGGGGAGGTGTACATTTTACTTTATAATTTTCTTTTTGGCTGTAGAATGCAAATACATAGAGAAAATTAATCATAAAAATGTAGTCTGCTTTTTCTCCACTCTAAATGAAGAAAAAAAATATGACTGCTTTTATTTTAATCCATTTAATCATTATTCCGGGAAATATATTAGTTTTCTAATATAACATAAAAAATATTTTAAAAAAAAGGCTAAGAAAAAGAGAAAAAACCAAATAACCTTTTAGAACCTGACATCTATTTTTCAATTGGTTATTGGAAAGTTAAGAACAAAGGAATATTCTGCTGTGTGGCTTCAGATTAATTCTTTAACTGAAGCATTCAGCAAAAATGAGAGCATGGAATTGTTTACAGAAAACTCCAGATAAGAAGAAACTTTCTGCTAAACATATGCATACCTAAGAAGAATCAAAAACTAATGATTTATACTGAATGTGTTTGAAAGGACCAAATTCACATGAGACTTATGAAGTCATGGCAGGTCTTTTCCAGGTTAGTCAGTTTTCAGGATATGGTGATGGAAGAAGTTTGGTCTACCATTTTCTACAACTTCTAGCTCCAGGAAGAAGAACTGGCAGAATAACAAGAAGATAAATGGCTTTTCTACTTCAAAACTAGAACTAAATAAAGAGTAATCCCAGGCTGCTGGGCCCAGGCCCCCATTACCTGAAGCAACCCCATAATACAAAGCTGTTGCTATTAGACACAAGTTGGTATCAAGTGGCTGTCCCACTTCAGGCATCCAACCAAGAGGACTTTGAAAGTCGGCAGTAGCGCAGGTTTTGAGTTTATCCTGCCAGTGTTTCTCTTATAACTGTCCTACAGTACTCCACGGTCCTCCAAATGCATGGATTTCTATATCAGCACAAGTGAAAAACACTGTTGAAGGGTATTCCCTCTTTTTCTAGCACAGTTTAGCCTGTGGAAGGTAAAAATCAAGATCTAACTGCAAACAATGAAACAGTTTTTAGCAATGTGTGATGAATATTGTGTTGATTGTTTTCCTCTATCTCACTTGTCTCTTCACTGGGAACACTCTAGCTAGAAGTGAAGTAAATCAGGAGGAAATAAAAGAAATCTGTACAAAAAATCCGTAAGCTTTCTACATACCTCAGGTATTTATTATCTCATTAAAATGTGCAAATAAATAATTCCTAATAAAATATGCCCTAAGTTAAGAACATCCCATTGAAGCAAATCCTCTTATAAATTTTCGGCTGGGGAAGAGAAAATGTTGGAGAAAAAAAATTTTCTTTCTATCTCTGCAGTGTTTATAAAGCTGCGCAAAACTAGGGGCATCTCAATTCCTTTGCGCTTCCCGAGTGACTATATGATGACTTCACATAAACACTTCATTTTCCCTAGATCTGTCAATAAAATTCTGAAATTCCCTTTAATCTAACTATCAGCGAAGAATATTTATCCAGCCCCTGGTTTTAAAAGTTGCATAGTCCCTTATGAATAACAGTAGTATAGACACCTGTGCCATACTAAATTTTAAGTCAGAAGTTCATCTTGGCAAATATGCTTTCATTTCTTCTTGATCTCCTGGAAAGTCAGCTAAGCTTCCATGTGGATTGTTCCTCAGGGCAAGATTAAAAAGAACAGAAAATATGCCTTCTTTTAAAGCTGTTGGTTCTGCTGAAACTCTACACTAAAGAGCAAATTGTGCATCAAGGGGACAAAAAACAAACAGTTGCATGGCGGAAAGAAAAGGTCAATACCTACAGAATAAGCCAGTAATGACACTTATCTGTTCAGAAATTAGGTGTATATTCAGTGCATACTTTTTCCCCTATTACCTCTCAGAAAACATTCAGAAAGGCAATAAGGTACTCTGCTGTTTTGTTAGCCCAACCTCTTACACTGTCAATACTTACAAAAAGCCTACAAAAGAGTTTAATTTCTGGCAAAGAATTCAGAAACATGGGTCAAAACATTTCTCTTGTCCTGTTGTGAAGCCAACTAAACTAACTTGATTGTGGTGGCACTGTACCCACAATAAGCCGTGTTCTTTGCAGGTGGTATAATGTAATTTTTAGTGTAATGCTCCTCAACAATGAATAATTCATTGCTTCTGATGCCTCAAGACATGTAACAAAGAAGAAAATCAGTATCACTATACAAATTTTTTGTTACTGTTATTTGATAAGATGGCTGTCACTGATAGGGAAAAAACAGTATGTCTTCACTAAGAGACACAAGACATTACTTTTAGTTTGAGTTATAACAATTTTGTTAACAAACAAACATGATTGAAAACATAATCTTCTACAGATTATTTATTGGAATATGTGAATATTGTATACTATGGCTAATTAGACAAATTAAATATCCTCTTTCTTTATTTCCAGTCAGAGAACATCTACTAAACATATTTGGCATTTCAGTACAGATGAGGATAACAGAAATTGTGAGTACTCATTAACAGATTTCAATATCTGTTATCAAACTCTGTTTCTATAACAGAAAAGAAAAAATGTAAACAAAAATTTTCACCTAGTACTGTATGCAAATATGTCACCTGGGTCACTAATCTGATTTTTTTCATGCCATTTCTGAGATGAGAGGGAATATGGATGCATGGAAAAATACGACTGGCAGGCAGAAGAGCTGTTTTGTTTTTTTCTCCACCACAGAAGTCCTGGAAGCTTCTTCAAAGGCCATCTGACATATTTGTGTCAAAAAATTTCCAGGTACAGTGTGATTTTTGGCCCTTAAAACAGGCTTGAGGTGGTCTGTTACAAGGCAGACATTAAGGATGGACGTGATGGAAGACCTGTCCATGAGGACATGCTAACAGATTTCAAGCAGCGCTAGGCAGGACAGATGCACAAGGAAAAGAAACAGATGGACAGTCATTGCAACAGGGATTGGCATTTTTGGTGTGAGCCTGAGCATAAGGCAAAGGACTGACTGCTTGACATCCTCAGTACCAGGGCACAGTGTCTGGGGAAAGGAGAACCTTACAGTGATGGCTTTTGGGAGCAGTCTGAGCCAAGTGAGCTTCACTGCTGAGGAGGGTATGGTCAGGGTTCACACCCTGCACAGCCAGGGCAGTTCAGGCTAGGAAGCACATCAAAAGAAGCCTAATTCAAACATCTTTGTGCTTTCATTTATTCATTCTGTTTCTCTTTAGGCAACACTAGTTTTACTAGATACCAAGACTCATTCCATGCTTGATATAGAAATGCTCCAAACAAATGGTAGAGCGATTTCCTCTATTTTGGTCAATAACTTAAACAAACTCACAAGTGTTAGCTACTACTCAGTGACAACTAAAGAACGTAAGAACTAAAACACAAGGCAGGCTTTGTTTAAAGTATTTGTGCAGGAGATTCTCACGTGTGACAAATGAGCAGGAAGAAATTCAGCCAAGTACTTCGTAATTCCTAGATCTGACTGTATGCCCTGGTCATGTCCCAGGTGCATATGGAGTGAGACCCTAAGGCGTGTACTAATTTTTGTGTTCTGTTTTCCATCTCCTGTCCACCTCCATCAGTTATCACACACTCTGTTCCAGTATTCTTCGAAAAAAATCTTGGGAATGAATGCACAGGGAGGCACAGTATATATCAGCATGTCAGACAGGCACAGCCTTCAACAAGTGTACGCTCTATTTAGAGGTCAGAATTAGTAATCATCTACTGCAGATTCCAAAGAAACTGGTTCTGGCATGCTACAGCATGCATTTCAGACTCTAACTATAGTATGAGCAGACATACCTATTCTTAATGAAGTTCAGGCCTTTTAAAATGTTTTGTTCATTTGCTCATTTTGTTAGCTTCTTTCAGAATCTTTAAAATGTGGAAACTCACATGAAAATCAATATTAGATTCTGCCTAGACTTAAAGCTTCATGTATGTTTCATTTCACCAGTGTAATCCTAAAGGGATAAAAGAACAGTGATTCTTTTATCACAACACTCAAGATCAGGCAAGAAAATTTCCTTGGACAGCAAGTGCTCCTATCTGACTGCTAAAATCAAAAGCTTGTAAACCAGCCAGTAACAAACTCTAAAGGAGGATCTTTAAAATCTCTGTTGTCTTCTCCGGTTTCTTCCCTGCTGTCATATTTCAGAGTCACGCCAATGTTTTCCATGACAAATGTGGCTACAGTCCAATCTCAGTTGTTTCTCAGTCATTGCAGTACAACTGGATCATGGCCCCTTGGTGTTATATGACTTCCAGTCAACCTGTATCATCAGCATATCATAAATCATTCTAAGCTGTCTCTCCCCGGCTATTCCTTCTGCTGCTGACTTCCCTGTACGTTGCTGCTTATACATACACTGGATAAGAAATGCAGATACATCTTCAAACCATAGGCTAAGAACACTGTTTATGACCCTTTCGTAAAAATCTCTAAATCATATTCTATGGATACACACATGTTTTATTACTGCTTCTCAATAGCATGCTGTATCCTTTCTATTTCTAAAGATCTGAAGTGAATTTGATGACCTTAGAGGAGCTGCATTTTCAGGAAAAACTAACCATTTATCACAAAGGTATCAGACATATTTAGAAAAACATAGATGCTCATAATTAATATGCTTCTGAATAACAAGGTGAAAACATCTTACCTTTTGCAGAATATCCTAGAATGACATGAGCTCTAAATGGAAATGCAAATCAGGAGAGGACAGTAAAAACATAAATTGTATACATTGATTGCTGTGGAAATATTCATTATTGAATATTGAGTAAGACAAAAACAAGATTCTCTTGTTTTTCATGATGTACTAGAGGAACAATAATAACCAAAGGTTAATTAATATGGAGATTTTAATAGCAAATTCAATAACAGGGTTTCAGATTCAAGTACTATATTATATTAATAGCAAAATCTAAAAGGTTTTTCTTTCACCGTTGATTTATGTAGCTTTGTCTCTTATATTTCCCAAGAGATTTTAAATTTTCTAGTTCACTGGCTGAACAAAAATGATACATTACTTACTATGTGTTACACCAACCAAAAATATTACTTGTCTATCCATCTAAATACCCAGGTTTTTAAAGTTTTCTTTGTTTGGGTATTTTTTCCTTAAAAAAATAATATTTGCCCATGTAGTAAACCATTTTTAAAATTATTTCTTTCTCTAAATGATCTGCTTCTGTGACAATTCTAGAGAGAAGTGTTTGTGATATAAAAATATTAAAGGGATTTTCAAAATTTCCACCAGTTCTTTGTCTTTCAGTTTTGGAAATGAGAGATTTTAAAAAAAGGAGATTTGCTTATGTGTGAATATACAGTTGATGAGATCGAAGATGAACATAGATATAACCCAGACATAAATGACCTAATCTGCAGATAGGCTCATAAGGTTGGCTTTCCATTCCTTATGATGGAAAAACTGAGGTTTTGAAAATAGTTTTGCTTTGAAGTTATTAAAGATAGCACATGATAAATCTAAGAAGCTGTTGTGGTTTTAGTAG
>VYZT01040879.1:0-95413 GCA_013400735.1 Pomatostomus ruficeps
CACAGCGAGCCCAGAGCAGGGCTCACCCAGCCCTTATCTGCTGGAAACCAGAGAGGGACCAGGTGGGGTGGATGACACGGACACTGAGCAGGGCTGGGTCCCTTCCAGAGGCGTCCCCACAGCACAGGCCGTCCTGCTCCGTCCCCAGGCTGTATTTTTTGATGGTGACATTCTGGCCAGTGCAATTTCCCAGACACCAGTGCACTCGGGGCTTGGTTTGGCACTCTGAGCCCTGCAGGGTCAGCCCCTGGGACACTGCAAGCTGCCCTCTGCTGCGCTGCTCTGCCTTCTGCCATGTGGTGACAGAGCTGCCCCACGGAGGGTTCACAGTGCCCCGACAAAACCACTGGATTTGTGTGGATGTGGCCCAAGGATGCCTGGTATGACTCAGGAGCTACGCTGGGCAGTTCAAGAGGACAAAACTTTTCCTACTGACTGCAGGCTCCCAACAGAGGGACTTCCCAGAGAGTTTGAACCTCACCTTTGGTCCAGGGAAAGAGGAGGTGGGACAGAGGTGGGAGTGGCTCTCACCATGGAGATTAAAATCAATCCCAGAAGCTGGGTAACACCTCCTCGGTGTCTGTGCCGGTGCAGACTGGGGGTGATTGATTGGAGAGGGTCTCAGGGCAGCTGCAGGTTCCTAAGCAGCCCAGAGCAAGAGGTGTCAGGCGATTTTATCAGCCCGAAGTTGCCACGCTCTCACTCACTGTAGGCTCTGCGCAGCAATTACAGCACAGATTAATTTACAAATCGTTACTGTGTTTAGCCATTACCAGTACAAAGTAGTTACTTTCTCTGTGCAATTGAAGCCTAATTTTCATGCCATCTGAAACTCTCAGGCATCAGGTAACACTTTATTTTATAAGGAAAAAATAACCATTTATTTAAATTGTAAAATCTGTGTATTTACAGAGTGGCTGGTTTTGCTCTTCAGGTTTCACAGCAATTACACTGGAAGCTGTTTCTGAGAATCTGGGCTCTTATTTCTGTACAAATAAGTTATCAGCAATTGCTTCCTCTGCTTGCATAATTGCTGGAAGAATTGTACTCCACGCAAGGAAGGCCATTACCTTTTAATGCTGCCTAATAACGGTGATAGTTTGTTAATCCACGAAGAGCACAGGGGCTGTAAAAGCTGCGGGACTCAGGTACTGGGGCGAGAGCCTGGAACGCGTTCCTTGAGCGCTGGGTGTGAAATGTGTTTGCAGCGAGACAAAGGGGATGCAGAGGCAGTTTCGGGTTTAGGTCCAAAGAATAGAAAAGCAGCCTGAAGCACACAGAGGGCAGGGGACAGGAGTTAGTCTGGAGGGGTTTGTGCGTGGACAGGGTCTCTCCCCTTCCCCAGGCCCTGCTGGAGCAGCTGCCTCGGTGCGAGCCCACGCTGGGCGTGGGTTCCAGAGTCCCTTCCAGCTGCTGCTCCCATTCCACACCGGGGACTCTCCCACAGAACTGCAGGATTTGTGCTTGGCATCTCCTCTGGGCTCCTTCCTTAGATTCCTTGGGGAAGAGCCCCAGGAGTTTTGCAGAGCTGAGCTGTCCCAAACCCACACCCTCAGAGCTGGAAGGGATGGGCAGGACTCAGTGGCAGTGACAGCAATTCTTCCCTGGGACCAGCAGGTTTCAAACAGAATTGCCAAATGAATATTTTTTTCCCTTAGAAATTGCCTCCTATTTTGTGTAAGGCCTGGGTTTAGGTGTAATTCCCTCTGCACGCCTCATGCTGCAAAGGTTTCATTGCATAAAGGACTCGAGTTCCTCATGGTGCAGCCTCGTCTGTAGGTCCTTAATTAAATTATTAAAACACCAGTCAAAGCTCCCTTTTATTGAAACCTGGACTATTGAGATGGGAGTGAGCATCCTGAAAAGGAAGGTTTCAGGATATTCATATTTTTTCTGGTAGGAATAGTTTTAGTCTTTGGAGTGGAGCACAGTTTTCCTGCTGTGAACACCTTTATTTCTTCATAAATTTCTACCTCCATGATTTTTTTGTTCCTAGAATGTACTCTGAGTGCAGGCTGTGTGCAGCCTTGGGCTTCAGAGACTAACAAAATTTAAATCAGTTTTATACAAATAGTTTTGGTCAGAGAAGCTCAGTCTTGCTGAATTAAGTCCACAGATTGTAAAAGGTGTTTAATTACAGTATGTCATTAATTAGGCCCAATATTCCTGTCAAAAATACTCCCTTTCTAAGTACCTTACACTCTGGGTTCTGTGGTTGGCAGGAAGATTTAACCCACTGGCACTGGTCCTGTCTTTTCACTGCTCTTTCCCTGGACCTGCTGGATCTGGCAGGGATATCCACTCCTGAACTTTGTCCGTGGTTTCTTCTTTTCCACAGCTGCTAACTTTTAAATGTTGCTTGAAAGTTGCTTTCAGCCTTTAGCTTGTATTTTCCCATAATATCATGTTCTTAATTTTTACTTTGTTCATCTTATCGTTCTTCTCACGCCTTTCATCCCACATCTGTGATTCTGTTGTTTTCTGGTTCCGGGTGCCTCAAACCCAGCCCCAGCTCCATTGCAGCTCATCCTTCTGCAGGCCCGGGCTGCTCGCAGCACAGAGAGCCGGAACTGAAACGTTTAAATGCTCAAGTGCAATGTTTTGGAAGATGTTGCAAAGCCCAGCAAACATCAGGGTTTGTGTTTACAGGGGAGTGTGGAAAACGACAAGCTCGGTGTCAGGAGTGTACCAGCCTGGTCTGGGAGCTGCATTTTAGTAACGGAATGTTAATGATGCAGAACGTGCCAGAAATAATGTGCACAGGTGCAGGCTGGGAATATTCCAGACCTGCTTGCAAGTAACAGATTTTTGAGAATTATTTGAGATAGATTTTTTAATCTATCTGTCTCTGGAAGTAGTGGGAAAAAGAACCTAAGAAAATACACCTCCTGGAAATGCTGGGACATTTTTTGACATAGAGAGATTATGATTAGGGATTTTTTAATATTTTCCTTAAAATGTAAAACTCCAATTTCTCTGAGTGTTAAACGACAAATATGCAGCAAGGAACTGGGTATTATCTGCATTTTTTAAGGCACAGCTTTAGCCTCTCAAACCCCCAAGCTTCATGTACAATATTTGTACTTTTCTGGCCTTCGACACCGCAGACATCGTCTGAATTTCTTGTAATTTCCCCACAGTCACACATGACACGAGAATCATGACCAATTTGCTGCATGGTGGAACAGAAGGTTTTGTAATTTTTTTCCTGAGCTTAAATGTTATGTCTGATTTTTGTTTCATTTCCTTGGTAAATATAATCTCAGCTTTTGGGTGGATTTTGTTTTGGTTTTGATTGACTGACCTGGGAGGCCACTGCCGTGGCACCTGTATTTACACACTGTCCACACTCAGGGCTGTGAGCTCCAGAGCCGCCCCGGGCAGATTTATATGTCTGAGTGATTCTGAGTTTCCTGGTTCTCAGGTTGTGAGAGGAGAGCGGGCAGTGATGAATAACTCCGGGCTCTGAAGCCGCTGTGCAGGGCACGGCAGCGGGCGGTGCTTCCCAGGCTCCACGCAGGGGATGGGGCTCGGGAGAGGATCCATTTCCACACTTCTGGGGTGGCCTCCACCTGCCACAGCCCATGGTGGCAAACCAGCAGGAATTGTGAGGGGGGAGCCAGACTGCAGAGGCTTGCAAACCTTTGTCGGGTGCTCCTGGGATGGGAGAGGGACCAGAGTGATTCCCTGGACCCAGGAGGACCTCAGTGGTCAGGGTGGGGCTGAAACCTAAACCGTGGAAGTGGTGGAGCTGGTGGTTCTTGCTGGGGTCAATTCCTGAAGAGATTTTCAGCTCAAACGCTGTTAATTTTAACCCAGCCCTCCCTCCCTGGGTGCTGGGAGCTCTGCGGTTGTATCCGAGGATGTCACACAATTGTTCAGTCCTGCTGATTTCACTCAAGAAGCAGAACTTCCTTTCCCAGATAATAAAACCATTGGTATTTATGTTTTCAGTACCCAAAGCTCTGAATCCAAGACCATGAATATTTTTTCCTGTTGCTTTAGAATCGTCAGCACCAGCAGCTCTTCCCCTGTGTGTGTGCCTGCAGACCCTCACGCCAGAGCAACTGCAATCCACCGGCGGGTTCTGCCCGGTCCCAAAGGTACCTGTGCACGGAAGGGATCCAGAGAGGAGCACCCGCGGTCAGAGCCTTCCACCCAGCCCGTGACTCCACGCTTGTACAAATGTAAGAACTGACAAAACCAAAATCCTGTTTTGGTATGTGCAGAAAATATTCACCGCAAGAGGAAATGAAAATTATTTAGATTAAAGTCAAAACAACAATTTAACATCCCTATGTGTACACAAACACTCTTCTGAAAGTCACAAATCATCGATGCGAGATGTTCGGAGGCATTTTAAACGCTACTTACCTAAAGCCAGGAGATGAGAAACATGTGGCAGACCTTTTTTGCAAAAGTTCAGGGCGGGAGGGGAGCAAGAGGATGTTTGCATCTGCGGGAGGAGGGCCTAAAAATACTCTGAAAGCCGACAGTTCACTTAAATCATTAATCCTACGCTGAAGACATTTCCACATTTTAATGGACTGCAATTAAACCCAATATTTCTTAATACGAGTGTCAGGTGTTTTCAGCAGTGATGCAAATGGCTGCTCAGTGCTGTAATTCCGAAGGGGAAGGCATTTAGACCGGGCTCATTTGAACAGCCAACTATAAACAAGAGCACATAATTCCATCTGCTTTTTGGCAATTTGTTGTTCCTTTTAGGTTCTCTTTCCCCGTTTGTCTTGTGGACACAGTTTGCAGGAAACGTCAGCCGCCGTGATTGATGGCATGAGATTGGACGGCCTGACTTCATGCTTTCATAAAGCAAGACAGCTGTTGGGAGAAACTTTCCTGCAGGAGCTGGAAAGGTTTAAATTTTCCATCTCTTTGACTATTTGGCCTGATGAAGGATTGGGTTTTACCAGACAAGTAAATAAAAAGATGGCTAAGATGTACTAGGAGGTCATTCAAATGATCTTTAAATAGCAATTACTGGAGGAGGGCGGAGGGAAAGCCCTCAGCATTCTGAGTCTGCTTAAGTGAGCCCTAAAAAGTTCTGCTGGTGTTCTCTCAGTTCTTTTAACCGCTCTGTAAACCAGACAGCTTCTAGTGGTGTGATTTTACAGTGGGAGTTTGTTGCAGGCCATGGAAGGGACTCCACTGAATTCCCTGTCATCACCTGAGTTTCTGTGGCTCTGAGATGTTGGTTTTCTTTCAGAGCTGCAATATACCAGTTAATTTCTTGCTCAAAGTAGATATGCTGGTTAAATTTCAATTAATTTGAGTTTCAGATCAATTATTTTTATCCATTAAGTACACTTTCCTTCAAAGGCAGAAAGGGGAAAGAAAGGGTGGTGTTCATTTTTACAGTCGTATCTCCCTCTGAAGCATATTATTTTATTCAGAAGAACACGTATTTGTCAGATGGTAAGAGCATAACTTTGAAGAAGATCTGTGTGTGATGCTCCTATCTTTTTCCCCCCACGCAATCTGTTTGTGGGGGTTAGATGTTATTTGATTGTTTGAAAGACTAATTACTGTGCTCTTGGCTTTGTTAATTTTGATAATCTTTACCAGATCTATGGTCTTGCTGGACATGGGCCAGGACCAAAACTCAGGAACAGAAACCCCCTGGACACGAAATTTTGGTAGAGGCTGAATTTAGGTGGTGGTTTGAGTGGGGCTCCAATTCCTCTGCAGTCTGGATTCTGTTGATCCAGTCCCATCAATGGAACCTGTGGCAGGGGCTGCTCAGGAGCTGTGACCCAGCTGGGTTGGGTCTCGCTGCGTTTCTTGACTTCTGTGAAAGTCTGCAAAAAAAAAAGTGTCCTAAATCAGCAGGAATAGAACAATCGGAGTGTGATTTCTCTAAAGCAGGGAGCAAGGGTGGGTCTGATTGCCGGGGAACCCTGCGCGGTGCCACAGCCTCCTGCCCAGATGTCCTGGCCAGAATCCTTCCTCCCCTGTGAGCTTTACCCTGCGCCTGTCCCATGGACCGTGCTCAGTTCACAGCACAGAATCCAGGAGAGCGCCGGACCCGACGGGTTCCGTGTGCCCAGCCCTGGCCGCGGGGGAGAGGTGGGGCAGGAGAGCCCAGAGCCCCTCTGTGCCCACCCAGGGCTCTCAGAGCTGCTCGGGACCCTCTGCCTCGCTCCTCTCTGAAGTTTAACTTCAACACAAAATGCTCCAAGAACAGGAAAATGTGTTTATAGAAGTGGTCATGAGGGTAAGAAAATTGGATATTGTAACAAATCCTAAAAAAGACCTCAAAACCCCTTTAGAAATGCTTCAGGAACCGACTGAAAGAGCAGCAGCTTCCTTGGGCAGCCGGGGTGAGGCTGGCAATGCTCTGGGGTGAGGGGATTCCAAGGAACTCTGTGGGTCACTGCGTTTAGATCCTGTAAACATTTCCATAATCAGTAATCATCTGCACTCCTTCCTAGCTCTGCGTGGATCACTGTAACAGCCTAATCACTTACACAAATACACAGTTCCAGCAGCACTAATTAGGATTCTGCAGAGCTGGAAAGAAGCCAGCCCATGTTCCACATGTACAATCAATTTATTGTTACACATTTGAAGGGCCAACTCTTTATTTGTACCTTAATAGGAAACTTTTCCTTTCTTTTTTTTTTTTTTTTTTTTGGTTGGTTTTTGTTCCTGTGCTTACAAATGAATCCTGAGCATCTCTGTACCCCGAGTGCTGCCCTCACTCCAGTGACCCATTTAACAGGTGCTGCTTCAGCAGAGAGGAGCTGAATGCTCTGCGCTGCTTTGGCAGGCTGAGGCTGCACGGTGCTAAACACGGCGCTGGCAGGGCACTGCTCATTTTTGAACCATTGCTCCACTAAATTCTTAGAATTCAGTGTGATCAAGGAACTGCATTATGTAATATAATTCCCCTTTTTTGCCCAAATAAGACAATACCACAAGAATAATCTTATTTCTTTTCGGTCCTGCTGTCCTGCTTCCTTCTCTGAAGAGTTCCCCGTGTCATTTTTAGCTGTAAAATTATTTCTTGCAAGAATAAAGTTTAGAATTTTAAGATGGGCAAGCGAGGCTTTAAGCAGAACTTTTCCTACAGCTCTGCAGCTCTCGGGGCTGGGGTTTGGTCCCGGGAACATCTGGGGATTGGTTCTGCAGCGCTTCCAGGGCCCTGCAGGGGTGGAAGGGAGCAGAGCTCCCTCACTGGCGCTTTACATCTTTTCACACTGTTGTGCCGTTTTTATTGCAGCCTTAAATCAGCACAAACCGACCGCTGCCCCCGTAAGCGACTCTGACATCTCATTTAATGTATGAATCGAGA
Organism: Pomatostomus ruficeps; assembly: GCA_013400735.1. Lineage (NCBI taxonomy): Eukaryota > Metazoa > Chordata > Aves > Passeriformes > Timaliidae > Pomatostomus > Pomatostomus ruficeps. The sequence goes on from VYZT01040879.1 coordinate 7,313, forward strand.
CACAGAACATAAAGAACAGGTGATAAAATATTACGCCCACACTGAGAACATTAAAATGCTGATGTTTGGAGCAGCAGCTGAAAACTCCAGCTTTCTCAGCTGGAATAAATAGCAATATTAAAGGATTAGCATAACCAACAACAAGTGTTGAAGGACTTGATTTCATTCCAGGCAATAAGAACATTTACGAACCAATATTTTGAGCCTTAACCAGCAGAAGACTTCATTTCTTCCAAATACACTTTTAATAATGTTGTCTGGATATGGATATATTTATTATGTTTGTATCAGTTTGATTTTTAATTTGGAAACCTGTGGAATATGAGTTCTCGAGGCATGGTTTGGGTTTTGTTTTTCCATAAACGTTTTTGTGTGCCGTTATTAGGAGGGTGTGTCCTGGTGTTTTTAAGAAGGACCTTTCATTGGTTTGGTTACTAAATTAGAACACAAGTGCAGGAGAAGGAGTTCACTGTTGGAAACCATCAGGATCAGACAAGGAGTAGAAGTGGATCCAACCTTTGGTACACAAAGCGCTGCTGCTCCTGGGCAGGACCCACAATCCTGACCCAGAGGTGCCGGTTCAGGAGGAATTCTCAGGAATTTGGTGCAGCATCTCTGGGATGTGTTGCTTGCTGGCAACCACAGTGAGACTCCAGCCTTACAACAATATTTTCAGACTTTCTCTTTTTATTATTTCTGGATTTACCTCGTGCATGACAGATAGAACAAAGATGATCTATGGAATGTGTCAGCCCTTCTTCCCCGGGAAGTAATCCTTGGTAGCTCTCCTTGCAGTGCTTTGGGCGTGTTTGTTATCAAACCCTTCTAGAATCCTGACCTCACCGAGGCACCAGGAGGTTTCCTGGGTGTTTCTGTCCATGATCCAGCTCTGGGGTCCCAGCGCATGAGGGACACGGACCTGTCAGAGCAAGTGCAGAGGAAACCACCCAGGTGATGGAGCAGCTCTGCTGGGAGAGCCGGGATTGTTCAGCTGGAGAGGAGAACGAGGCCAGGTGACCAAAATGTCCCTTCCAGGGCCTGAGGGGATCCACAGGACTGAGGGAGAGGCTGTTTGCAAGGGATGGAGCGGCAGGAGGAGGGAGAACGGCTTCAGACTGAGAGAGGGCAGGGTCGGGTGGGATATTGGGCAGGAATTGTTCCCTGGGAGGGTGGGAGGCCCTGGCACAGGGTGCCCAGAGCAGCTGTGGCTGCCCCTGGATCCCTGGCAGTGCCCAAGGCCAGGCTGGATGGGACTGGGAGCACCTGAGACAGTGGGAGGTGTCCCTGCCTCAATTTGTTGAAGTTCAGAGCTCCATGGTTATCACAGGTATGCAAAGGGGGTTTTAGGAAACACAAATCCTCCAAAACGCAAATATTTCTCTTTTTCATTATTTTATTTAGAATTTCTGGGAAAAAAAATCTGAATTTGTGGGACATTCCTTTGCTACACAAAGCAAAAATTAATTAATTTTCCTTTCCAAAAAATGACTGATTTAAGACTAAATTATCATTTTGTTCTCAACATTTAAAAGTTCCTGGGGAAAAAATAAAGTGACATTTGGGAGAATATAAAATCACTAATTAAGAAGGGGTTATGTTCATCTCGTGAAAGGGGACCCTGTGAAGTTTACAAAGTGACACCATCACCGCAGTCACAACGACCTGAGGGAGAATTCTCAGTTTTGTGTTCAGGGTGTTTTACCACAGGTGTGGTGTCCCGCACGCCTCAGCAGCCTCCCACGAGAAGGACGTGGGTGTTAAAATAACTGGAGAGATGCAAAGATCTTCCTTGTTCAGAGGAGCAAACACGGACCGTCCGTCTGTCCGTGCGCTTGGTGTGGGATTTCCCTGGCTCTGTTTGGTGAGTTTGCCTTTGCCCCGAGCTGCCCAGCAGGGCCGGGCTGCGGGGCTGGGCAGCCCCAGCTCTGCTCCCAGCACGTGCAATGCCGGCATTGTCTGGGCACCGGGACATAAAGAGTTCTTGTTCCCATCATGGATCCAGCTGGGTGGGTGGGGGGCAGGCAGGTCCTTACAATAAAAAGGCATTTGATTGCTGCTGGGATCCTTGTCAGGAAAATACTCAAAGATGGTTAATTAGACATTAATGTGTCAGATTTTCAACAAAATAACAAGAAATTTGCCAAAAATAAAGCCCGAAGGAAACACGCCTCCAAATTTTACAACAAAGCTTTGTTTAAAATAGGAGTTAAAGCAGCGAAGATTTATGACATGTTGACATAACTGATGGTAAAGGAGTTGGCTGAAGCTGAGGGTGTGAAGGTCCAAATGAGAACATCTGCATTAAGAAGCTAATTCTCTTAAACATACTGATCAAAATATTAATGCTACGTGTAAACACAAGCGCTTTATCTGACAGTGATTTACATTTGGAACGACCTAATCCAACCATGCACTGCATCTTTATTCATTACCAGCAGCCTTTACTTAACACTTCATGCCCGCTTGCACAGGTGGACAATCTACTCAGAGTGACTATTGTGTTTATGTTATTTTTTCATAAGCAGGGTTTGAAATTTGTCAAACTGCATCATTGTTTAACTATGTGCCAGTCAAAGGGAAATTGCCAGATGGAGCGGCTTTCCCCTAACCTTGCTCCAGGCAATGAAATTACACATAGGCCACAGTCTTATGTCAAGTCTTTTAAAAAAAAACAAAAAAAAAAAAGACGAAGAAAAAAAAAAGAGCCAGGCCATGAATAGGCATGACTATGTGCATTCACAAAACCTGGCTTTCTTATGCCACTAATTTTATATGAAGGCTCATGCCAATAGTAAATAAAACTTCATGTCCGTCATGTCACTCATTAACTAGGTGCTCATAATTTATGTATTTAAGGCTTGCTTGTCCACCAAGCAATCAAACAGTAAACCATGTTTTATAGGTGTTAGTGTTTATAGAAACTGTAAATAAATGTCAAACAAAAAAAATCAGGTTTCAGAAAAATGATCAGGGTTAAGTCATTTATCATTGTTCCAACTGGAAAAATCTGAGGACCTGTCAGTGCCAAAGCAAATGTTTCTCTGGCTTTTCCTAACTTGCAGCTTAAACTACCAGATTGGAGAATTCTATTAGCAGGGTTTGATGAAATGGAAAATCTGCCGATCATGTGCTTCAGCTGCACCTCTCGCTCAAAGAACGGGGCAGGCTGGCTCCTCTTTGCCATGGTGGCCCCGCGTTGTTGCCTTTTCCCTGTTTATTCCCAAGCCCAGGGATGAGCTGGGATGGTTTGGGCAGAAGCTGAGCTGCTCCGGGGTGGTTCTTGGTGAGGGAGGGGAAGGCAGTGGGAGCCCTTGTGCCAGGGGGCACTGGCAGGGCTGTGCCTGCTGGGGGCTGTTCCCTCCCAGAGAGCTCCACGGGGAGCCAGGGACCCCGGGCACCTCCTCCCTGCTCGTCCCCATCACTGGCGATCTCCAGCCACGGTCACTGCACCCAGAGCTGCCCTCGGGGACCCCAGGTAAGAGAGCTCGAGCCGGTTGTGGCTGCAGCTCCAGAGCTGCGGGTTCTACGTGCTGCTCACCTGGAGTGTGGCTCAGGGAGTCGGGAACCAGGAGATTTGGGAATGAGGAGATTTGGAAACGAGGAGATTTGGGAACCAGGAGGTTTGGGAATGAGGAGATTTGGAAACGAGGAGATTTGGGAACCAGGAGGTTTGGGAACCAGGAGGTTTGGGAATGAGGAGGTTTGGGAACGAGGAGATTTGGGAACCAGGAGGATTGGGAACGAGGAGATTTGGGAACCAGGGGGTTTGGGAATGAGGAGGTTTGGGAACGAGGAGATTTAGGTGCTGAGGGGTTTCTGCTGGCGCACACTGATGGTGCCGAGCTCAGATGCTGCAGGTGCCGCCTGCTGTGTCCAGAGCAGAGCACAGGGTCTGTTCTGAGGTGTTTGTGCACATCAGTGCTAAACACAAACCCTTTTGGTGGTTTTGGTGGTGCTGAAAAAGGGTACACAACCCTAATGTTTTCTAAATTGGTCTAAATTTTTTTTTTAATTGTCATTTCCATTTTTATTGGTTTTTCACAAACTTTGGGTAACATTTGCTAAGAAAACTTGCCTTGGCAGGTCTGGCCCAGGCCCCTGGGATGCATTTACGAGTCCTGTTTCGACAGCTACATGAAGGGTGTGTGACAGAGCAGCTCCAGTATTTCCTCCACGCTGTTGTGCCCACCATAGATTACTTTAGTTCGGAGTTATTTGAAAACTCATCCAAATTAAACAAATGGGCTCTCCGCGTTGTGAGCACGGTAATGTGTGGTGTCCAATTTCACGGTATTTCTAGGGAATTTTTAACTGATGTTATTTCCGTCTATTTGACCAAATTCTGAGGCCTTCGTTGAGGGCTCCGCTGCAAACTGTTTCTGTGCTGTGCTGTGCACCTGTATCAGGGACAAGCCCTCAGATTTCCACTGAATTCTTACTCAGCAAAATTCCCCTCAGCTCTGCTCCCATTTGTGGCTCATGGAAGTTCACAGGAAAGTTTTCCTGATTGCTGGAGTTCCTCATGCCCATCAGTGACTGTTCACTGTGGGAACAAGGGACATTTGGAATGCTCTTTTGTGGTTCCATTTGATTTGCTGGTTTATGAATGGCATTTTAAAATACAAAAAGTATATCTATTCCATGTTTTCTCGCTTTCTGAGGATAGTCTCTGATTCTACAGGCTTAAAAAAATACAGGCAATAAATACCTTCAAATAGTAGCAGACATAATTCATGCCTTGTAATGCATGTTTTAAAAATCAGGCCTTTTTCTGGCTCATTACCAAGCCTGTAGACTTGATTTTTTTAATTAATGTAAGAACACCTTCTTTATGGCATGTTCGTGTTTACCCAAAAGTCACATCATTTTTCAAATTATACAAGGTGTCAGTGCTGAGGGTAATGACCGTTATTGCTCACATTCCAAAACGAGCAGTGCTTCTGATTTTTTTTCCTAAATCTGTCTGGAAAGGGAGAATCAGAAGCGTTTTTCCCCAGCAGCGCTGGCGTGCGAGACACAAAAGGCAGAGAGGAGCCCCCAGCCTGGTTCTGCAGGGGTGTTGGTCAGGGCTCCCCTGCAGCGGGCAGGCGCCCGGGGGGTTCTCAGCTCTGTGGAACACCTGATGGACTTAAAACGCTCCCAGCACCAGCAGGCACAGCTCCTGCTGGCTCTCACCTGTCTGAGAGCCCCGCTGGTTCCGTGAGGTGGTTCTGATTTTCAGTTTATTGGCGTGATTGGATCACAGTGAAGAGCGGTGTGCAGAGCTGGGGGAGGGCTCTTCCTGTCAGCTTCTGATGGCTGCAGGAAGCTGTGTGGTCCTGGTCATCTTGCAGAGATGAAACATTTTTCCTTCTTTCATTTTTTATTGCTGGGAGTTATTTTCTGAGATGTGCAGGTCCCAAGATCAGAAGGGCTGTTGCTCAGAACAGCAGGGCAGGGGAGCTGGGAGCTGCTTTGGCAATCTGTGATCAGTGCTCGTTCTGGGATGCTGTCAGGATCTGCACGGTGCATCCCAAGCCGTCAGTGCCAGGAACAGGAATGGTTTTCTAGGGAAGAAGTCAGCCCATGGTTGTGTTTTGTCTTGGTAGGAATCCTCCACGCTTTAGAAATCCTCAGCACTTTAGAAATCCACCAAGCTGAGTGTTCCTCCAGGGCTGTTAGAGCTGCAAGGAGGCTGAAGCATTTGGCTTTTACCCTGTGCTAAGGGATCCTTTGCTGCCGTGCAGCCGATGTGGATCCCCCCGGCCGCCTTTCCCACCCCAGCTGTGCCGCCTCCCCCAGCCCCACTCCGAGCTGCTGAAGGGTCCATGGCAGGGGCTACCCAGGGCTCCCGCAATGCCCAGCTGTCGTTTATCCCATTCTCATCAGAACTCAACGGCCCCAAGAACGGAGAGGTGCGAGTGGTTCTTGGCTGCCAAGGAATATTTGTGCAGAGCGGGATCATTGCCCCGGTGTTTGATGCTGAGGAACGCCTCTGCAGGCTCGCTGTACTTCTGACAGCTCAGGGAATTCCTGTGTTGGAACCTATTAATCATGTTCCTCGATGACTTACTCAGCCAGCTTCCTCCTTCAGCAAAGAACGTCTCTTTTAGTGGTTTGAAAATATGCGATAAGACTGAATTTCAGATGTCCATAGTGTTGAAACAATATATGAGCCTTTCTTAACTGCAGGGGATGACGCAGAATTTTTCAGACCTTCCCTCCTCTCCCACATTATTTAGCTGAGTAGGAGGTGAGTTGGCTCATCCTCTGCCCAGGATGCGTTTTAGGCCATGGTTTAGCTTGAACCCCCTTCTGCTGTGTGTCCTGCAGGAGAGGCTGTGGCAGGGCCAGCTGCAGAGCCCCTGGCAGGGGGACAGGGCTGTGACAAGCCCTGGCGTGGGGAGCAGAGTCCCTCGGAGGGAGGAGGAAGAGACAGGTGCTGTCTCACTGCTCTTACAAATTCCTGGGACAGCTTGAGAATCAACCTGGTGGTGCAGTGAATGTGGACAGAATTGCCGTGATGGCCTTGGTAATGGTGCAACTTTTGACAGAGAGAAGGAAATCTGTTAAGAAACCAACCTTGTTTTGGCATTTCCTCTCCCAAAACCACTGTGCAGAGTAATTTCCATGCATACAGTTAATTCATGGACCTTATAGCTGCTCTCTGCACATCACAGATGCCAGCTAAATAGCAAAATAATAGCTTTTTAAAATGGTACAAAGAATTGTATCCAAACATTAGCATGAACTTGCTCAGGGCTTAAATCTGATTTTTTTTTTACTGCAGTTTTGTAGAGCTGTTGACCTCGAGAGCGTCCTGGTGTTCCAGGGGACAGCATTCCATTTTTCTCTTCACACATAATGAGCAGTGAACTCCTTGATTGTTGTTGTCTGTTCCCTCTACTGAGAGACCACTGCAGCCAACAAATCCCGCGTTTCATGCTGCAATCTAAACACAGTGATGCATTGCAGGTGCTTTCCTCATCTCCTCACACCTCTCGAAAACATTAGGGGGGATTTTCAACTTCCTATTCAACTTTTAAATGGAGAGTCAGGTCAGTCTGTGGATTAGAAGACTCATAAATCTTCTGACTTCACTTATTGTCCAGGCCTCCAGCTAATATCTGCTGTTACCCGGCTCGGCGCTGACCTGGTTCCAGGCTGGAGAGTGATGCCTTAATGAACGTATCCGCAGCCCAATCACAAACTGCCAGCGAAGGAAACGTCCCTGCTCTGATGTTTGTGTATAAAATGGGCCCTGAAATCGCTTTCCTCCTCATCCCTCTCGGTGGGTCCCCCCGTAGGTGGCCGCTCAGAGGTGGGAGCTGTGGCGGGGAGTGACGGCCGGCAGGATGCAAGGTGCTGAAAAGAGTGACTTCCCCGACTCTGCCGCCCCGCTGCAGCCAAATGAGTGATTGTTGATTTGTATTTAATGCTCAATTTCCTCCCCATTGCTACAAACCATGCAAGGCAGGCCTGGGCTCGGGCTATTCATAGGAGAGCTCAATCTATCCGGTTTCACATCTGCTCAAAGCCCCCATGTCATACTAATTACAGCCTTCCCCTGGAAAGAATTCCAGTTTCAAGACCAAAGAAAGATACACTTACTTATAACTAATGCTCTAATCTGCGCAGTTGCTTGTTTGCAGGCTGGAATCACACCTGTGCAGCTGTGTTCGTGTTCCAAATGCAAGGGGACGCGAACTACAGCAAACAAGAGCCGTGGCTGTACCTCTGGTAAGTGTTTTGCAGCAAGCGTGTTCCAAATGGAAAAGCACCGTGTCCCTGCCCCAGCTCTGTGCCACAGCAATTACCTCTCCTCGGCCCTTGGCCTGTGCACCACCACAGAGCACAAGGTAATGCTTGTGCTCCTTCTGAGGAGATGACAGATTAGCTCCAGACAAATGACCCAAATTAGCAGTGTGACTCTTCAAAGGGTCTTTTACCTTGTGTCCAATCTGCTGCTTTTACAGGGAACTGTGCACATGACCCCTTTTATGATTAACCCCAATCTTAAAAACAGGGTTTTGTTCCACTGCTTCTGCTGAAAGCTTATTCCAGTCATTGCTTGAGGGTTCCATAAATATTTTTCTAAATTTTCACTAATTATCACTAATTTTATCCAAGTACTCTTCTATGTCGTTGTGCTACAGCTTGCCCTTCTTTTCCTGAGCTTTTCCCTAGGATGTGAATACTCTGGCAGTGAGTTGGAGGGACCTGAGCTATTGATTCTCCAGGCAAAGGAACTGACAATGATTCCCTGAGTCCTGCAAGCTCCCCTCGGCGGCAGTGGCAGGGAAGCGGCTCTGGAGCGGAGCTGGACACGCTCAGCCCGAGCTGCTTTCTCAGCGCTCAGCAGCAGATGCTTCAGGAAGGCACAGGAACTTGTCAGCCGTGGAATTCCGCTCTGGGCTGCAGCTTAAAGACTTCCTGAGCCAGGGGTGGTTTCTTGTTGCTTAACAGCCCTCGATGAATATTTTGCTCCGGGAATTTGGAGAGTCCCTTTTGAATCCAGGCAAGCTTCTGGCACTCGGCAGCACAGCAGCAGCTCTCCTGCAGCTCGGTACACAAGGACCTGCTGCTTTCTGTTTGCTTTAAACCTGTTTCTCACTAACTCCATCTGATGTTCCAATCTTTCTCCTATCATACCAGGTAGGGGACTACTCTGTGTCACAACTTCCCAAGTCTCTCCCCACTTCTTGCAGTTTTCCTACAGTTACTATAAAACATAGGGATCTGCTGTCGTTTGTCTCAAGCCTTTGTCGTGATCAGCTTCTCTTTATGTTGCATTTTATTCTGCTTTCCATTTATTCTAATGACTTGTTTTGGAATGAGGCCTATGCTGAAGCCGGTACCACACTGATACTCACTGACTAACTGATCTTACTTCCAATGTAAAAATCCAAACAAACCAACTTAAAAACATGGCCTTCATTGCTGTTCCTTCAGTCTGGTCTGAGAAAGGTTTGGTTCAAATACAGCAAATTTTTCAATACATAAAAGCCTTTTAAAAAGCGGTTTTGTACTCCCACACGATCATTTGCCTGTGAAATGCACATTACATTCAGTGCTTGTTTATATTACAGTGAAGTGAACCCCGTAGATGCCCCAGGCTAACAGCTTTTTGGGAACTAAACTTTTTGGGAAAAGAACAAAAAGGAGCTCTGGTCCTCTGAACAACTTCATGGCCTCCTCTGGACTTGCTCCAGCACCTCCACATCCTTCCTGTGCTGGGGACACCAGACCTGGAGGCACAAACTCCTCCCTTAGGTGCAGTAACCGGGTTTGTGTGTCTGCTCCTTTCCATCACGTTTTCCACACTGTCCTTTAGGCTGAACATCTTCGGGTTTCTGTTCTGCCACACAAATCCCGTGTTCCTGGAGGGTGTTCTCTCGCACCTGCAGCACCTCTGCATGGGGCCATGGCTCATGAGGATGTTCCTACACCTTCCGTGGGAGGGGTGGCCAAGCGGTTTTTGATTTGGGGATCTTTTCCAGCAGGACATCCCAGTGGCCTCTGAAACACCAGATTTGCTCCTGTTGTGCAGTGATGACAGGGAACAGTAACTGAAGTTACCCAAGGAACTCTGATGTAAGTTGTTAAATCTGCTCTGTTCATTGCTTTTTTGGGGAAACGTGGAATACTGTCAGCAGCCAATATACGTGCTTCAGTTTAAAAATATTCCATTGAGAAAACAGCTCTGGAATGCAATATGATCAGACCCACAGCACAAACTTGGAATACTGTGTCTCAGTATCACAAAAAACGAGTGCATGCTGTTTAAATCAAAGCCTTTGTCCTCGAGACAATGCAGGCGGCTCATTATCATTCCAATTCCATGCTGAATAATTGATTAGGACACTAACGAGGACCTGCCAGTTCAGCTGGAGTTCATGGCCAGGTGTCTCTGTTGCATCACTGATCTCCTTTCATGTCAGGCTCGTGCTTGCTGTGTCCAGCACATCGGGCTTACATGTAAAGGAAGAATGTTTTCAGAGAGAGAGATACAAACACATCGTAAATCAAACGTCCCTGAGAATTTCTTGGTGCTGTTTATGGTTTATGAGTCACAGCTGTTGAAAAGCTTATGATGAAAAAGTGATACCTTAGAAATGGCTGCAGAAATATGAACTGCAGTTTATTATTATTATTTTAAAATATGGCAGAGTTTTGATCCTCAAATTAATTTCATTCAGTTACAGCAATTGTATAAACCCAGCAGGAAAATACACGCACGAATGGCTGGCGGCCAATGGATTTCCTCGGAATGCCATTTCTGCCTTTTCTGCATGTGTGCTCTACCCCGGCGGGTATCACAAACACCAGTTCAAAGGGAGTTACTCTTGAATGGCACGAGATTCTTTTCCCTTTCCTGTATTTTCTCTTTGATGCAGAAATCCAGTTTTAATATCAGGACGAGGGGATGTGACTTTACCGGTTGTTGGTGACAACAGAAAATCCTGAGCCACTGAGTTGAGGCCTTTCCAGCCTCCGTGCCCAGCTGGTGAGGACAGCACAGCTTTTATCTACACATAGAATTTTATCACTTTAGGTTTGATGCAGAGGCAGAGCTGCAAAGAACAGAACTGGAAATGTGGCTCTCACATAAAATCAAATGTGTTTTGTTTTGAGTGACGGTCATGAGGGTTTTTTAGTCTTTTTATTTCCCTTGGCGTGTCCAAAGACACGACTGTCCAGTGCTTGTCTTGCATCAGGTCATCTGCCGAGGTTTTCATTTGTAGTTTGGGCTTTCCCCCTCTTTTAATGTAAGAACAGCCCCTAAACCCCATAGTTCAGACATATTTACAGCATGAGCCTTACTGGGTTTATGACGGAAGCAGCCCAGGAAACAACTTATAGGAAGTTCCTCAAATTTAAAACACTCCACAAATGAATTAGATTGTGTGTCTATTTTGACCAATCCAGCCAATGCACTTGAAAGGTTTTATGAGGACTTCCTGATACAAATCTGCTGAAGTCAAGCTTTCAGGTAACAATTCTGATTTTTTCTACAGACGGGTACTTTTTAGTGTGTTTTTTCAGGATCCTCTTATATTCCTCCTTCAGTTTTGTTTTTAAGAACAGTTCTAACCTTGTTAGGACCAAGCTCTGAAAAAGTTGAAAGGAATATTTAAGTTGTGCTCCATGACACAAATAAATATTGGAGCTGCACAGGATGTTTGAACTTCATGCAGGGCCAAAAGGAAACAAGAGCTTCGTGACCATGGTGGTGGCTTGACAAATCTCCTGGTTGGATGTTTTCATAAAAGGAAATAATTTTTCTTATTCCTTTATTTGCTGTCCCACGTGATGCTGAGTTTAAGGAACTTGCTGTGGTTTATTCCTTCTCATGAGAGACAAAGCAACGCTGAAATTGGAAACAGCCCCGTCGCTGGTGTCTCCCTTTTTGCCGGAGCAGCGAGTGCCCGGCGGGCGCTGGGATGGGTGGGTGTCGCTTTACAGAAAGGCCTTCGGTTGGCTTGTGCTCTCCAGCGCTTCAGCCCTTCACAGAACTCTGAATCTGACCGCGATTTTCTGAGTGCCTCAAGTACAGAACAGAATACGGTTCATTTCTTCAGTAACAGTGGAAAGGAACAACGCTGCTGAGGTGTTTTGAACGGGAAAAACCTTCAGGCAGCCCTGGAACCTGACCCAGAACTCGTCCTGCGGGGCAGACATTTGCTACCTTCTTGTCTTCCGAATAATAAATAAACCAATCCGTGTTTTTTTCAGCCCCGTTGTCAGCGTTCACCTGCGCTGCACGCAGCGAACAGGCGGCTCTGGGCACCGGGGCTGTGGGAGGTCAGGGGAGCAGCCCGACAACGCTGAGAGGTGATTTACCCCATTCCCGTGTCTGCCGCAGTGGAAAAAGCCCTCCCATAGCCTGCTCATGGCCCCAGACACCACAAAACAGATATTGTTGGTAGAGATTATGAATTCCAGGGCTCTTTACGCTGTGTATCTACTTTTCTATCTGTATATGTTGCAATAAAACAACATGCACAAGGTTATAAAAATAGCCCGGGAGTGATTGACGTGCTAATAATGCTCCAGCGAGTCAATAATGCTCGTGTAACAAGCTCCTGAGAAAATAATATTTTTGGTCAATAACGCACTTTTAAAAATGAACTGTTTGTTTTTAATTAACCTCATATTTAGCCATTTAGTCATGCCATGTCCATCAAGCACGGCGGAGAAAAACACGTGCTGTCTTGAAACACGGCGTTGTTGCCTTAAACTTTCATCTCTTCCTCCTTGGCTTTCTCTTCTGCATTCCAGCTCGGCGTGTTTGGGAGGATTGAGGCAAATCGCGGCTTGTCATGTTCCTTGGGATTCAGTGCTTGTCCTTTGTGGGAAGGGTGTTGGGCGATTCATCTGTGACAGAACATCCCATTATGTTGTGACAGACTGTCAGAGCCAACCTGCCGTGAGTACTTAGCCACAATACCGTGCTCCTAATGTGTCACTTGACTCCTTTTCGCTTCTTGCTCTTTTCTTCCTTTTTTTTTTTTTTTTCTGGCTAAAGGCTGACAGGTTTTAATCCGTTAAGTGATCCAAAAACCCGGTGTTTGGAGTTGTGTAATGCTCAGTAAAACGGAGCGGGCCAGGCAGTGCCCGCAAATCCCCGCCAGGGAGGAGGATGTCGGTGCTGTGCTCCTCAGACTCTCCCTGTCACACGGTGTTAAACACTACACGGGGGGGTTCAGTTGCTTTGGGGCTTGATTGGATGTTTTAAAGGGAAAATTATATGTTATCGGGGAGGGATTTTTAAAAAAGAAATCGATTCCCATCCCAGTTATGAGGGAGATCCAAAACAAATTCTAGCAGTTGTGAGGTGACTTTCAGATACATCGTTTCTTGTGTTGGTCTGTTTCTGTGTTTATTTGCATTTCTTGTTTGGGTTAGGCCGGCTCAGGAGCTCAGGGCTCCCCGGCTGCTGCTCTGCCCCGGGGGCTCCACAGCAGCCCCTTCTCCCTGCACAGGGCTGTGATTAATTAGCGCATCCTTCCGGCCCTCTCGTTAAAAACAATTTATTGTACTTATCGACACAATCCCACTGCGTGTGCTTGAGCTCAGACTGAAAACAGGGGCGTGAAGTTGAACTTCAGACAGCTCAGAGGCCGCTGGCTGCTGAGCACGTTTGTAAATGAGGAGCCTTAATGAGCTGCCTCAATGTCACACCAGGAGCCTGGCGCTGGGGAATCCCGGCTCTGGCAGGTTCCGTGTGCCCGTGAGCTCCCCTGGGTCAGGAGCCTGGCNGCTCTGGCAGGTTCCGTGTGTCTGTGAGCTCCCCTGGGTCAGGAGCCTGGCATTGGGGAATCCCGGCTCTGGCAGGTTCCGTGTGTCTGTGAGCTCCCCTGGGTCAGGAGCCTGGCATTGGGGAATCCCGGCTCTGGCAGGTTCTGGGTGCCTGTGAGCTCACCTGGGTCAGGAGCCTGGCGTTGGGGAATCTCGGCTCTGGCAGGTTCTAGGTGTCCGTGAGCTCCCCTGGGTCAGGAGCCTGGCGCTGGGGAATCCCGGCTCTGGCAGGTTTTGTGTGCCCGTGAGCTCCCCTGGGTCAGGAGCCTGGCGTTGGGGAACCCCGGCTCTGGCAGGTTCTGGGTGCCCGTGAGCTCCCCTGGGTCACACCGGGCTCAGAGCCGCTGGGAACCCTCACTCTGAGCTGGTGCCGACCCCACTGACCTTCCCAAGGTAAATTGATGGCTTAGAAAATAATCTGGCTCGTGGTTTGACAAATTTACAGTAGATGACATCCATCAGCCTGTGACTGCTGAGCAACGTGCCTAAAATCTGACAAATACTGAAGGTTAAAGGGAAGACAGAAATGGGGATTGGATCGATTTTTCATGTAAAAATGAGACCTGATTAACCCTTCAGTGTTGTAGCAGAACATTGTCCCATTCCCACCTCTTCGCCACGTCGGGAGAGCTCCCCTTTGCCCCGGTGGCATTTCCCGGTGGCTGCAGCACCCTGCCCTGGATAAGTGCGAGGAAAGGCGCTGGACCTCCCTTCTGTGTGGTCCCTCCGAGGCTCCGAATAAACACGGAGTCGGTCTCTGGTCAAGGCTTTGTGAAACGTTCTTCGTGCCCTGTTTTCCATCAGCACAAAGCGCACCGGTAGCTCAGCGTTGGGCATTTGCATTTCGCTGCTGTTCATTCACATGCCATGGAGGGCTATAAAAGGAAGAAAGACTTGAAATGCAAGCCATGGAGGGCTATAAAAGGAAGAAAGGCTCAGATTCCTGTTCCTAATACAATATTATTGAAAATACTGATGTTCACTTTAATGCAGGGGTAAACTCAATGGAGACTTTGGAGATGCACTGAGATTTCTTACAGTGCCAAACCAACATGCATGAGTTTTGGTGGGAAATCTGAGGGACAAGTTACTCTTTTTTTCCTCAATAATTTTTCTTTCACAGCTGTTGCTGATTGCCAAGAGCTGCATGACAAAGGATGTGATTTGCCAGCCACAAAATACAGCATCCTTCTGCTGAGGAACTCGAAAGCAGTGCATTTCAACAAACACAGAGGGAAGCAATATGTCGTGTTTGGAACACTGCAAGATGGTTCTGCTTCTTCCAAAAATGCGAGTTTTGAGGGAGTTTTTCTCTAAAAATGTATTAAATATCTGCAAGTTCTAAAATAAAATGTTACTTGAGAGAAAACACTTTCAATTTTTAGCCAGGTGTACGCACAACAAATTTCCTTACTCAGCTACTGCAAGACGAGCATTCCCACCCTTAGTAACGGATTGCAGATCCCAGTGCACACCTGTGGCTCTGCAATTCAATTGTTTGTGCAGTTACATCTCTGATCTCTCAGGTTTGCAAATATTTATTTTGATTCAATCATAATCCTACTTTACTTACATATTGACATAAACTGGGAATGGGAACTGGTGAGAGCTGCAGTTAAAATGTCTGTGTTCAGAACAGGTAAACAGTTGAAATATTAAGTATCCATTTGCATATCCAGGGGTTATGTCAGGTGCCTGCAAGGAACGTTTTCATGTTTACTTTTGGTATTTGATCTGTTAAATAGCAAACTCAGCCATACCTTCAGCATCCTCTACAAATATATTTGGGTTATACTTGTCCAGGTGGGACAACATTTAAGCACCAATATCAAGAGTCAGAATCATAAAATCACAGAATGGTTTGGGTTGGAGGGGACCTGAGAGCCCATTCCATCTCCTGCCATGGGCTGTGACACCTCCCGCTGTCCCGGGCTGCTCCAAGCCCCTTGGGAATTTCCAGGGATTATCTGAGTATTGCTCCCTGTTCCAGGTGCTACGCAGAGCGAGCTGCTTGTGGTCCTTGGTCCAGCTGCTTCCCACACTCCAGCGCTGGCACTGCAGCCACTGACCTGTTCCTGCTGGGCACAGCGAGGGAAGGGTCACCACACCGCCAGCAACGCCTCCGTGTTTCATTTGGGGTGAGCTCCAGGGAAAATGCTCCCTCCCGGGGACATGGGGCTCCCTCCCGGGGACATGGGGCTCCCTCCCGGGGACATGGGGCTCCCTCCTGGGGACATGGGGCTCCCAGGGTGATGTCCTTCCTGCTCCTCCAGCTCCGAGCAGCAGTGCCCGGTCACTCTCCGGCTGCCCCGGAATCCCCCCAGCAGCTCCGGCCCCAGGAGCCGGGGTGGAAGGGCTTTGTTTGCCCTGCTCAGCAGCTTCTGGACGGGCCGAGCAGCGATCACAGCGTCTCCGGAGCGACAGAGGGAGGTGAGTAAACAGCACTTGCTCGGTGGGTTTTGTTGTGGGAACTCCTGCCGGCTCTGTTTGCTTTGTGAGAATTGTCGATGAGGTGTGAACAGTCAACAAACGAGGAAACTTTAACAAAACAATTCAGCTTCTTCGTTTCTGGGAAAATCTTGAGCTTGTTGTTTTAGCGTGGTACAAAAAATGATTCCAAGGGCTGTGCACATCTGACTAATGTATCTTGCTTGCGAAAGCTTTCAAGAAACTGCTCTAGAAGTTATTTGACAGTAAATAATATGCTCGTAGACGGTTTTAAAACGGAAAGAAATACTAAATGCACGGAATAGATTGTTCATTAGCCATTACCTACTTCGGTTAGGTGACTGCTGGTAATTCCCGTTAAAGTTCTGGGTTTCTCAGGCAGGCCTGGCACGCTGTGCTCAGTCACTGGGGTTAATTGCATTGCCTGATCTCGGGTTTGTTTTCCAGAGTGCATAAATACCTTTGTTTTTAAAGGCAGTGTTGAGGTAAACGTTTGTGCTGCTGTTAAACACCATTGTGGCACAAGAGGAACGCTCCACACTTGAGCACCGGACGTCTGGGGGCTTGAGGATTGCTCTTTCTCGGGTTGATGCTCCAGAGCAGCGCCTTGCTGAGTGATGACTCTCGAACCGAGTCCATCTGCAGGGCTGGGCTCACCCTGCTCTCCTCCGCACACGCAGCCCTGGTGGGGATTTGGGGTTTTTGCCCAAATACCTGCTCAGCCTCTGGACAGGTGTCCCCAGTGAGCTGAGCTCCACATCCCTGGCTGTGTCCGTGCCCAGCCGCTCCCAGAATCTCCCCAGGGAGGACCCGGGGCTCTCATGCTGCTCCCTGCGTCAGGGAAGGGATTCTTGGGGTGATTCTGTTTCACCATCACCTCCTCTGCCTGACTGAGCTGTGTGCTGGGCTCCTGGGTCTGTGAGATGGATTTATTTAACTGGAGTAAACAACCCGGGCAGCTGTGAATGTCAGGAGCTCTGAAGTGTGGAAAACTCTCTCATGAAGAGGCTTGAAGTGCAGGGCAATCTCACTCCGGTATTTGCGGTGAGGAAAAGGTCCCTTAGCCGTGTGTGATGGGAAGGAGATGGAAGAAGAGAAGCTAAGACCATAATAGCAGCCAGCAAGAACTGCTCTGCAGACCGTATCAAATTGGGCATCAGGAAAGCATCAGGAAAATGTAGCTTGTTCTTTGCGGTTAAAAGCTACAGCCCTAAAAAGTGATTTTTGTTATTCATTACAACCATGTTTAGATTTCTTGTGGTGGCTTTTTGAAAGGATATTTTATTGTATTTATGAGACAGATGTAATTACAAGAAAACTGTTTTTCTTGTGTCAAAACTGTCAGAGAACATCCCCGAAGGGAAGGCAAGCGCTTGCATCGTTACAAGATTTGGGAACAAACCTCTGTGGGGGTTTTTTCCTTTACTTCTTGTTTTGAAATACATAATGGTGAGGGAGCAGACATTAACTGCAGTTGGAAGGTGAAGGAGTGGGGACAGTGTGAGTCTGTATCCTTCTGTTTCTGACTCCCACCTGTGGCTTTGGCAGAGGCCCATCCTGTGTCTGTTGGGGCGCTGGGATGATAATCCAAGGCTTCCTTGGCTCCTTCGGCAGGGTCAGCCAACCCACGGGCTGTGTGCTGCTGTTTTTTAAAAAAATGGGTGTGGGGAAGGCTTTTGGGGGGCGATGTTGGTGTGACCTGAGTAGCAGAGAGGCCTCAGATGTAAATCAGGGCTCCAGCCTGGTGGTGACCCCGGCACCAGGGAAAGGAAAATGGGTGTGAGGGGGGACAGCCCTGGGTGAAGCTGTCCCTGCTGACCGAGGGACCTTAACCCACCCTGAGAGCGAGTTACTTCATAAACCCTGCATTTCCTGTCTCTCTGGAATGTTCTGTGACCCAGCTGCCTCAGGTAACCGGAGTGAGTTCCGGGGGAGCTGCAGAAGTGAGACAGGGGCTCAGGACGAGATGCTGAGAGCCTTTCAGTGCCCCTGGAGCTGTTCTGTGACTCCATCCCACCCCACAGGCACGACTGGCACCAACAGCAACACATCCCACTGCCCCTCTGGTTAACAGGATTGGGGTTTTTATAACACCATCCACACAGACACCCCATCGGGGGCAGAAGGAGCTGTAGGGGCTGTGCCTCGGTGAAAACCCCTGGCACCAACGGTGGCACAAGCCTTGGGATTTATTGCCGTCTCTCTGGATCCTGTTTGTTTTTTCCTATGAAAATCCAAGTTTATACAGCGGCCATCAGATGGAACCTGCACGCCTTTATTATTACTAATAGTGGCGGGGAGTGCAGATCCAAATGATGCATAACATTTTTTTTAAAGTAAACCATAAGCCAAGTTAAATGAACTTTAAAAGTGAACATGATTCATAACAGATACCATTTTAAAACTGACCAGACACAGCAAATGTAAATTCTGTCCTTTTAACTGTAAAATGTTTAAGCTTATTTGCAAAGGAGTTTGAAAAATTAAAACCATACCTTCTCTGTGTTTCTCCAGCCATGGAGAAACATCAGAGTTTGCATTTGAAGGGATGGCAATACAAACTGGAGAGACAGGCTGGATGTCTACTTGAATTATCCTGCTTGTTGAGGGGAAGTCTTAAACTGATGATCACATATAATCTGTAATGTATTAAAAGCATATTCTTTATTGGAGTCCCCATATTACATTTCAAATACATTTCCATGGAATGTTTCAAAATGTCATTTAAAATTATTTCTATTTTCATTGAAATGGCATGTGTCCCCTCAACACTCATCTAGAACTTTATTATTATGATTCTTTGGACAGTTTAAAGACATGAGATCACTTTTTGTGGTTTCGTGTGCCTCCCACTACCTCTGTTCCCGCCTCAGTGCTAATGCCAGCTCCACGTCCCCTCAACAGTTTAGCTCCAGCTCCTTGGCCTCCCTGGGTTCTGTTTCAATTGATCAGAGGTTTGGCTGAGTTAAATATTTAGGCAATCCATAATGGCCGTATCTCAAACAAACAGTTATTGCGCCGATCACTTGCGGCGCTCGCTATTGTTCAGGAGCAGAGCCCTGGCTTCCACGCCAGCCCCTCTTTCCCAATTGTGTTTTGTTTTAGTGGGGTTTTTCATCCCCCCAGAGTGATTTCTGTCACCTGGAGGGTGATTTTTCAATAAGAGAGACTTTGAAGAAATTGTGTCTTGAAAAGCTCGAAGTTAACGAATCACTTACAAGTGCACATAAACGAGAACCTTACATCTGTTCCAGAACTGTCCTGGGTGTTCATGCTCCAGCAGCAAAACGGAGCTTTGTGTCTTCACCAGAAACAGCCCATGAGAAACACGAGTTTTCAGCACTGAAGACAGGCCAGGAGTGGGAGCTGGACTGGTGCTTCTTGAAGTCAGAGAGGTTGCAAGATGTCACTAAAGCATTAAAATACGAGGGCTGCTGTGCTGAGAGGGAAGACCTCGAGAAAACATCACCTGAACTGATTGAATTCAGTTTATACCCTTCAGGAGCTGAGCTGACTGCAGCCTGTTTGATTGATTTATTCATCTGACTGAGCAGAGTTGAGACACCTAAAAAGGAGGCTGGCCAGGCCCTGGGCAATGCCCTGGGCTCATTCTCCTCACTCCTCTTTCCCTCGGGACAGTGAATTCAGTGGAAACACCCCCCAGATTTACCTGATAGAGAGAAGAAGCTGCCAACACCTTCAACAGAATCCTGACCATTAATGGATTTCAAGCACTGCTCTTTTGGGTGGTTTCTCTGGGATTGCCTGGAGATTGTCTCGAGAGATTCCACCACTCTGTGTTTCTAATATTTGATTTTTGTGCACGTTTCTTTCTGAGGGAGGGAGATGACGTTCAGAGGTTTTGGCCACGTCTCCACTCCCTGTGGTGCAAATTCCACCCAAGGCAGCAAAGCTGGGCCAGCTCAGACGTGCTGGGACTTCTGCACGTGTGAAATGGTCAGAACACCTCAGCCTTCTGAGACCTTCTACTTTTCCTTAGTTTAGCTTGGATTCCCTGGATTTCAGCGTGCCAGCTCAGGTGTTTCTTCCCAAGGAACCCTTGTTCCAGCTCATCTGACTGTTTCAGGAGCACTTGAACAAGAAGAAAAACACGACAGTCAATTAAAAACCAATTTTTTTGCTCTGGTATCATTAATCAAACGCACGAGCAGTCCCAGCCCTGACACCTGGCAGGGTTAATGTTTAAGACCTGTGGCAATTACAGCTCCCCTGAAAATCGCCTGGCCAGCAAGTCACATGAAAGCCTGTGATTATGAAGGAAATGGGAATTAGCAGGAAAAAAATTAGGGAAACCAGTTGAAATACACTGGTAGCAAGGAAGGCAGAGAAGAATCTGACTGATTGGAGCTCCCCTGGGGAGAAGAAACAGGGTCTTGGGGTCACTCCTTCACTGAATTAGTGGTGTCTGTCATGTGAAACCAAAACAAAGCGGGATCAGAGGTACAAGGTTTTCTGTAGAGAAATTGGACTCTGTTCTCTTGCATCTCCAGCTCAGGGAGGCCCAGTGCAGAGTCGTGGGCTGAGTTTTACTGTCCTAACTCAGCCATCATTCCTTTCTCTCAGGTATCTGTTTCCTGGTAAAGAATGCGATGCCCAGAGATTTGACACAGATATTATCAGCCATGAACAATTCCAAGGTTACCCTCAGCCGTGGTTTCCAGCAGCTCCTGGTCCAGTTCATCCCCTGCTCTGCATCTCTGCGCTCCCCAGGAACCTCACAGCTGCAGCACCCACAGCTTCTCACAGATTCAGAGCTCAGAGCTGCCTGCAGGGTTTGTGTTTCCCTGCTGAGGAACCTGGGGCTTTCTGTACGGATGCAATCACACCTGCAGGAGAAATCTGGTGAGTGAACAGCAGTTTAAACAAAGAACTCTTGACTATTGGGAGACTATTTATTTTATATCAATTGCCAGGAAAGCCTTAGGATGGTTGAAACAGCTCTTCAGTGCAAGTGTGGGGCCATAATCTTGGTGTTGGGAGTTTAATTGAGTGTTAGGGTGATATTGAGAGATAAAGAGTGGCCTTGCTTCCTGCTTGGCCAAAATTTCAGTGTTTCACCTGAAAATATTTCCCTGCTGGGTCCAAGGAATGGGTGATCCCTTGTGAGCTCTGTTACACACACCTCACTCCCTCGCAGGGCTGCAGGGTGTAATTGGCCTCTGATTTAACGCGGAATTACCGGAATGTGGCGGACTCTAAAGAGCAAGTCATTAATCGCAAATTGTAGCACAATTCAGCAGTGATGGAGAAAACAACGGATGAAAATGCCGAGCTGTGGCAAGTGAAACACTGAGAAGGGCCCGAGGCAGAGCCAAATCACCGGGAAAATTCCGGGGTTCAGGTCCAAACCAGGCTGTGCAGCGTCAGCGCTGCAGGAAGGGAAGCTGCTTCGAGCAGCACAAACATCAGCGGGGTAGAAATTACCAAAAACCATCAAAAGACAACCCAGGTGTTGGAAAAGGCAACAAAGTAAAAGAAGATTCAAAGTTGTTTTGGGGTCTTGATTTTTTGCCCTTCCGTAGCTGCTTTTCATCATTTCTTTGTTTTGTGGGTGTTAGCTGCCTTACAGCTTAAATTCAGTTTTACTGTAAAAATGCCAATAAAAAAGCTGTGGTCATTGCCAGTTATTTTTAGTGAAAGATCTTTGCTTTACCAGGAAAAAAAAATAATAAATTGGTCAACCTGTACATTAAGTTAATAATTTTGGCTTATAAAAGTTAATGGTTGACCTTTTTTAAGTCATCTACAGGTCAATCCTTGCAGAGTACAGCATAATAAAAACAGTAATAATAGAAATTTTTAACATTCATCAGTGTGCTTATAGCTTTGTATCATACTGGATGTGTTTAAGAACAACTGTTCATTGATTATTATAATTATTAATTATTAATCTTTATAAATGGCTAATTACACCTACAGTATGTCTCTGGTAATCTTGCTTCATATTCCCACATCTACAAAGACATCTGAAATTATGGTGAGTCTGGAATACTTTCCATCACTGTTTATTGATTGTTTAGCTCCAGGTTTTGCCAATGCCTGTGTTGGTTGAAATTGTTCTGAGTGTGCCACTTGCTACCAGTGAGGATTATTGATTATCGATCAGAATTTCAAAATGAACCCCTCGATGTGCTAGACCAGGGCTTCGAAATGAATCCTGCTCCAAAACTGCAGAAAGGAGCGAGGGCAGTGAGGCGGAAGGGCTGTCTGTCTGTCTGTCTGTCTGTCTGGGGGATGGCTCTGTCAGCTCCCGAGTAAGGAAGGAACACTCGGCATCCTTGTGACTCCCAGGGCATCCCCTGGGGCGGATAGCTGGGCAGGGACCGAACACTCAGCATCCTTCAGACTCCCAGAGCATCCCCTGGGGCGGATAGCTGGGCAGGGACCGAACACTCAGCATCCTTGAGACTCCCAGGGCATCCCCTGGGAGGGGAGCTGGGCAGGGACCGAACACTCAGCATCCTTGTGACTCCCAGAGCATCCCCTGGGGCGGATAGCTGGGCAGGGACCGAACACTCAGCATCCTTGTGACTCCCAGAGCATCCCCTGGGGCGGAGAGCTGGGCAGGGACCGAACACTCAGCATCCTTCAGAGTCCCAGGACATCCCCTGGGAGGGGAGCCGGGCAGGGACCGGCAGCTGGGAGGAAAAGGTGAAGAACTCACTGAGCAACGTGTCTGGGAAGTGCTGGTGCTGTGAGGGATTCTCTGGCTTTTCAAACGGTTCACAGATTTAAATCCGTGCCCTGGTAATGCAATTGGTGCTAAATCCTCCTGCTCCAGCTGCAGGGGTAGATGGATGTTTATACACTCAGACAATGTGCTGCATTATGCATTATGACAAATGTGAATCAATGGAAGAAGACATTTAAATTAACCCCAAACTGGCTATTTTCTTGTATATTTAAAACATCTGGCCTAGCACAATGCCATATTCTGCATTTTGTGTACCTCAGCATGCAGCCTGCTTTTCACATTTCAGCTGAGTGGCTTTCCAGCAAGCACAGCTCATTCTGGAAAGAGAGTTGTTTGGGGTTTTTCCCCCATTTATTATTCCCTATTATTAATAGGAGGCAAATGGACTTTGGATCAGGCCCTGACCTTATTTCCTGACATATTATTTAGCAGTTTGTTATTATTATTGCTAAAATGACAGTAATGCTTATTATTGCTGAAATGACATGTGTAGACTTAGACAGCAGGTAAAATATTCAAAAATAGCAAACTATTTTAATCAAGATCTTTCTTTTTCTCAGTCTTTCATGCTCCAGTACAAATGTGTCAAGTGATTTCATATATCACTTTATTAGACAAAATATAGATAGCAAACTGATAATGGCAGTGGAATAAAAATAACAAATCCAATCTATTCACTGAACTGAGGCCTCCATGATTCAATACCTGAGTGTTGCTTCCAGTCTTTAATTTCCATGATATTTTTGCTGGAATCCTGTTTGCTTTTCAAATGCGTTGTTGAGCTTTTTGTTGATATCTATTCCAGATGTTTTCAGTTCTGTTAATTTGTTTTCCACATGATACCTACTTAAGAACCATTTCACTTGTGCTTACTGCAATTGTGCGTTCCAGCTGCATTCCCTTCTGGATGTAACATTTTTCTTCCATCAGGGTAGGTTTTCCCACTGCTTCTGCTGTTTATCTCTGGATTTCCATGGCAGTGTCCAGGTGCATTTAGAGGCAGGTTGTTCGTGTGCCTGCTGGAGTTCACATTTGGAATTGCAGCAGGCTGGGGCATCAGTCCATAGCAGTGGTTTGTCAGTTTTGGAAAACGTAATCAAAACGAAACTCCAGTTTTAGAAATAGAACACCACAGGCTTTCATTGCAGCAATCAAGTGTGACCTCATCCTATGGATCCAGCAAAAGGATCTTCTCTTACTGTCAGTTCTGTGAGCAGCTGCGAGGATCTGAACCTGCACTTCCACGCTCTGCTGTGCTGCACTCACAGTATCCTTTGTGCTTCTACAAAACACCTGCCCTTTTGCTGACATTTTGAAGAGGAAAATGAGCAAACAGGGTCACAGTACGTGCCCAGATCCACACACTTCTGTGTGCTGGGGGTTTTTAACATCCAAGCGTGCACCTGAATCCCAGATTTGCACTACTGGGGCATCCTCAGTCTCTGATAATACATTTTTCTTTTTTTCCAGGTCTATCTGTAGCTTTTTGCTGCTTCTTCAGTTTCTTATTTTAGGCATCTTGCTGCTGTAAACCTTGGACCAGCCCTGCAGCACCAACCCTGCAGCACCAACGCTGCTCCCTCTGCCCTCCGTGGTGCCTGCGGGGCTTTGTGGGGAAGGAGCTGCGGGTCAGGAACTCTGGTTCGGGAATCCAGGAGCGCCAAACCCAACCCCTGCTTTCAGCCCCCCTGTGCTGTCCCTGTCCCTCACGGTGCAGCCGCTGCCAGGCCGATAACGCAGGCGATGCAGAGGAAAAGACCAAGTTGCTAATTTGAAAATTGGTCTTAAAGATAAAATTGCGCTGGAGAAACACGTTCAGTAATTAACTGGAACAGGCAGCAGTTTTCTTGGCACAGCTCAGTGTGGTTTCCGCTTTCTGTGGTCTCTGCTAAAGAAAACTTTGCTGTAATTACAGGTTAAGGCAGTGTGCAATGCAAATAAGGCAAATAATGCCACCTCTTTTTGTGTCGTTTGGAACTCTGTGGGGTCCTGTTATCTGGTATGCAGACAAATCCCAAATTACTGACATTCTTCTTCAGGAAATTAGCATAGTTAGGTAGTACAAAACTACAGTTAGGTAATATGAAACTATGCTTTAAGAGGATATTTGGGTTTTAAACAGAAAGATATTTAGCTGTGTATTCATCTTTAAAGGACATTCAGGCACTTTGGGTGCAGTCCCACTGAGGTGAGTTCAGGTGCAGTCCCACTGAGGTGAGTTCAGGTGCAGTCCTCCTGAGGTGAGTTTTGGGTGCAGTCCCACTGAGGTGCATTTCAGGAGGCAGGAATACATTTTGAATATAACCTGGACACTTACTTTATTTTCAGTTATGTGGTAATATTTTTCTTATGTAAATAATTGAGCAGTATTTCTACAAACCCCAAGACACCGGGCACTGATCAATTCTCGTAACTACTAAAGAAAGCATTTGACTTCAAGGCTTGAAAAACATTCGTAAATTGGCTGGACAGAGTCACAAATTGCTTTTCAGTTGTGATCAGCCTTCCCTAATGAATTTGGACTTCCTGAAACTCCTCAAATTGAATTTGTATGCATAATGTTTCTATGAACTTCTCAAATGCTCACAAATGATTGCGCTTGGCAATGGATCCTTTGAAAAAGGATTGTATTTCCTTTTGGAAAAACTCGGCTTGAACTGTGCAAAGTTCTTGGTGAAACCCGTAACGATCGTGCAGAAGGTTCTGTTTCTGGAGGCTCTGGGCCTTTCTGTGCTCAGAGCAATGCTGCAGTTTTTCACTTTGGTGCCTCTCTGCAGCCGCCCCTTGTGAAATTAACGGTGTAGTTTTGATTCAGAGGAGTTTATAAATCACGAGGAAAGTTCTCTCACCACCTTTCAGATTCTTTATTATATAGTGCTCTTAGGTGAGTTGGACTATATGGAACTACAGAATGTAACTCATTTGCAGCCTTTTCTCTGCTTTAGAGCCTCAGTGAATTGCTTCATATTTACCTTGCTGCTCTCAAAGTCAAATCCTTGTGCACGGCGACGTTTCAGATTCTTTCACTCTGGTTCTCTCCTTTTTGTAACTCATTGTGTGAATAAAACCCAAACCAGTAAATAACAGAATGGAATCAATTCCCCTCTGTTACTGGGCCACCTCCTAGGAGGGGACAG
The DNA here is from genome assembly GCA_013400735.1 of Pomatostomus ruficeps. Classification (NCBI taxonomy): domain Eukaryota; kingdom Metazoa; phylum Chordata; class Aves; order Passeriformes; family Timaliidae; genus Pomatostomus; species Pomatostomus ruficeps. Next base: position 32,894 of record VYZT01040879.1, read on the forward strand.
TGGTGGCGCTGGGTTTGAGGAGACTCACTGACCACCAGCCTGGCTGAAGACTCTGCCAGGCGCGTTCCTCTAATAGGCTGCCTTAAAATATACTCGATTAAGTGTTAAATAAATTGGTATTAAAGCCTTGCAGCGGGTTTGCCAGATGAAGACTGTATCCTCATCTCTGGGGATTAACAAATTCCGAGGCTTAAGGCAGAGGCGTTTGGTAAATACAGCCCATAAATTACCCCGGGCTTTGGGGAACGGCCCAGGCTGTGCTGTGGGATCCCCAGGCAGCCAGGGACGGCCAACACGTGGCTTTTCCATTGCTGTGCACCTCGGGAATGCTCCAGGTACGCGGCTGGGGCTCCCTCAGCCCCCAGGCGTGTGCTGCTCGGGGGTTTCAGTCCTTACAGCTTTCTCCTTGCCACCACACCAAAAAGCTGAAATCCCTCATCTTCCCCCCAATTCCTGAGTGCATTGATTCACAGGGATCACCTGGATCCTCTGTCCCCAGCTCGCTGAGCTTCTCCTGCTGAGTGGCATCACCGAGCAGGGTGCGGTGCCCAGCGGAGCCAGAGCTGGGTTTCCCGTTGAGCGGGGAGAGGCTGCACCAATAACGGGCCTGTCATCCTCCCCTCTCCTTTCTAATGGAGCTGAACTCCAATTAATGCTCTCAACTTACTGTATGCTGGCATAACTTACATCATGGATAAATCTCATATTTCCTTCAGCGTTGTGATCTGATATACATTGCCACATGCATGTGCTACACATTATGAATAAAGCTTTAAAAAGCCTCTTTTTATAGCTGTTTATGTTATGTGATTGAGCTCTGCTAGAGAGAAAATTTGCCAGGACTAAAGGTTATTACTGGCTGTTCTGCAACTAATATTGCCTAGAACTAAAGCAATTAGGCTTGACAAAATACGAGCTGCTTAAAAAAATGCACTCTCGAAAGTTGGGCTGGTAATGGAACTTGATTTAATACATGCTACTGACGTGGAGATTTTAATTAAAAGAGGGAGAGAAAAATAGCTGCCCCGCTGAGATGGGAACCCAGGGGAGCTTGTGGTGCAGGTGAGCACAGGGGAGGTTGTTTGGTACAGAATGCATCCCCTGAGGGATGGATGACAGAGCAGGGATGGATTCTGGACTGAACAGTAATAAAACTGTGACAAATAACCAGGTTTGTCATTGCACCCTTCCCTCCTAGGACCCAGGAAGTGTTTTTGCAGCGGATTGCCCTTGCTACAGCCAGCACACCCAGAGTCTGGGCCGGGGATGGCTGCCGTGCACCAAGGAGCACTGATTTCAGCACTGGCTGTCAAAAACAAGGTGAAAAAAAGCTGTGGGATCCAGAAGATTCTCATTCATCGTTCTGCAAGTGAGCCTCGACTCAGCGTTCAGTTAACACCAGTGGTATCTAAAATACAGGTGTGTGAACACTTTATTATTTCATTCTTTTCGTTTCTCTGGCCAACCCCAAACATTTTGGGCTGAGTTGGATCATTTTGAGTCACTTTGTAACGAGACCTCTTTTATTTTCCCAGCAAAATGAAACCCTAAGCCAAAAGACTGGAAACAAACCAATTCAGGGTGCTTAGTTCAAAAAACAACACACTTAATCTGATTATTTTTAGTTTGCATTTAAGTTATAATTAAATATGCCTAGTCTTGAGACATTATGTTGAAACACAGGTAGTATTTGAATTAAAATGGGTTTTTCTTCTCCTCAGAATTGTGGAGGCTTTTAGTTTTATTTTTGGCACAAACTCTTGCCTTAGTTTGGTAATCCTTGAATCTGACTGACATTTTGAAGGGTTTTGCCATCTTCATTCACAAACCAAGAAGCTATTCCCCCATTAACACATTCCATATTGGTGTTGGTATTCTTTAAATTATGTTTGACCAACACTCTGGCTTTGTGTGATCCTCTCAGTCCTCTGGGATTTAATTTTCAATTGTCAGTCACCAATAAACTGAGGAAGATACAGTATTTCTAATTCTCTACCTTTTCTATCCTGAGAATGAACCAAATGTCTCAGAAATAAATACTTGGCTAAATGCTTTGAGTTCCATTCCTCATCAGGTGGTAACTTAGCACAGCTGGACTGAACACAACTGCAATACAGCTGTGCCTATCTCTGCAGAAATCTATTCATTCATCTACCAATCCAAAATTGTCTGTGGAAAAGGAATTTCTATGTATCCAATGAGAAGCAAATCTACAACTGAGCATTCACATCAGAAAAAACCATCAGATATTGAATATTTATGATAAATCCAGAACAAAAAGTACCAACAGGGTGAGTTTTTTCTGTGCATCTTGGAGTTTTTATTGGAAAATGCCATTCAGCTGAAGGATACAAGGCTGGCCTGATGGTTCGGAAATGCAAACACACATTAATAAACACTGCCCTAGGGAGGACAGCAAGGGAGCAAAAGCAAGGAAAATCGCCTGTACTGCTGCCAAAAGCGTAAGAGTGGCACAAGCCTAAAGAGTGACACGGCCAAGGGAAATTTCAAAGCAAATCTTGTGGAAGCTCCTCAGAGTTTTCTGCTGCGATGAATTTTGGTGCTTTGGATGCCGAGGTTTTCGATCAAGTCTGGCTGTTTAACAGCAACAACAGAGAGGAAACGTTTCTGTGCTCTGCATCACCTTGCTGTGGGATGGCTCTGGGAAAAGCTCTGCTTACATTTCCTGTCACGATTGCCGACGAGAGCGCCCGAGGAACGACGGACAAAGCGGGTTTGGTGAAAGTACTTGGGAGGGTTTGACAGACACTTCCAAGGAGTTGGAAGGCTGAAAATGATGTGAATGGTTTCACAAGAGGAAGGCCATAGAAAGCCTCAAGGTTTTTTTAATTTAGAATTCCAGCAAAGCATAAAGAGCATAATTATTTGTATTTTGCTGCGTTTTCTAAACTGCATAATGCAGTCATTCTTCCACTTCTTGAAGTTGTCATTTTACAGTACAGTTCAGGGCTGCAGTGGTAACATATTTTCCAAAGGTCAGTTTTCCAATTATAATCCAAAATTTGATGTTAATATTTTTTCTTATGGCCAGGTTGTAACCACATTCTGTTAATTTCATAAAGATACCATTTAGCTGAGGTAGGTGGTATTCTGGGCATACGAACAGTCACCTAATGTCAACAGTAAGCAGTAACTGTAACTACTGACTTCCCATCATTTGCAAAAAAATATTTTCCCAAAAATTATAGCATGTAGAACGAGACAGCATCCAAGTCTCTCACTGGGAAATGACAGCGATTTTCTTATTACTTTATATATTCCTGAGCACTTTCAAGTCTCATTAGGTTGTGCAGGCAATCTCACACCCTCTTCAGTTAATATCTGAGATAAACTTGTTTGCCAAGTCCTAAAAACAGAAGCGAGCAGCAGTGATTTGGTATTTTTGTCCATTTCTTTTCCATCTCCCTCAACTCAAACATCCCTTCGGAGAGAGTCACCATAGAACCATCACAGAATTCATTCAGCTCATGCCAGTGTTAGAATTGGAGGAAAAGACAGCATTTCCTGCTTTGCTTAGTGCTGCTCTCCAGGTTCTTGCACTTTCTTTGCATTGTTTGCAGCAAACTCGTTGTTTACGTCCTTTGGCACATTTCAGCACGAGCCTCCACGCTCCAAACGGTGTTGGGGAGGATTTTACTGAACCCCTCGGTAAAATCCTCCCTGACACCGAATAATGGCCCCTCAGCTCCTCTTCGTTCGCTTCCCAAATGGGTTCATTGAACATTTTAATCCACAGGTAGGCACAGCCTCTTCTCAAATAATATCAAATCCTTGCTCTTCATATGCACTAAAAAAGCTGCGTCCGATGTGGTGACACCTTCTGCATCATGTGCAGCAAACAAATATTTGCCTCAGCAGGCCAACTCCCATTTTTCACCATTCTCTGTGTTTTCGTTTATGCTGCAGCAAAATGAAGGCAAAAAAGCAACCAGCCTGAAATAGTAATTACTGGAACTGAGTCCATCTGGTACAGGAAAGGGGTGTGGAATTCTTTCATCTGCGCAGTGCGTGATAAATCATGCGCATAAATGCAGAAATCATAGATAAAAACATGACTTATTTTAAGAAAGAAAGATTGCATTTCACAGTGAAATATTGAATATTATGCTTAAAAGCCTTTCAGAAAAATAACTATGAATCAACAATGTGACAGCTGGAGAAATTTTTAAAGGTACCACAACCTATTTACAGTCCTCCCTAAGTTTATGCAGTCATGTCATAAAATACAAATTTCATTTAATTTCTGCTGAATATCCAGCTGTGGCTTCCAAAAACTGTTAAGAAGGTTTCTGCAAAATAAATTACCAAGTGCTTTCTGCATCGTTGGTTTTCAGTCTTCCAGGACTGTTAAATGCAACCCTGAGTAAATAAGGTCGAGTAAAGAGGAGGTTTCTTAAGGATCAAATTTTACACTTCCACTCTCGTGATCCTCGAAGTTGGTCTGAAAAGTTGGCACCTGTATTTGAATTTTAATTACTGTGCTCACACGAGGTTACCTCAGCAGCTGTTATCAGCTGTCATCAGGCAGAGCTGCCCGAGATAATGTAGCTGTAGTGGCATTCCAGGGTTAGAGTTTCTGAAATGCTTTCTACTGCAAGAATTTGTGCTTAACATGAGGATTATGGAATCCAGCATTTATCACTGGCAGGAATTACCTTTTCATCCACTAGGACCTGTCAGAGGGCGTGTGAGGAGGTGGAGGCTGCTCTCTGCACGAGGGCAGTGTAATGGCTCAGGGCTGAAATGAGATCTCCCGTTCCCTGGTGTGCAGTGAAATCCTCCTGGAGAAGCTGCTCGGCGCTGTTTGCAGTGTGCCAGCGTCACTGGTTTGGGGATTTTGTCTTTTGGGGTACAGGCACACACCCGTGCGTCTGAGGGCAGGGCAGGCTGTTCTCTGCCTCGATTCCTGCCGGGCTTGGGCCAAGCCTGCAAGGGAAGAGGGTAAAGGGATGGTGGGGATGTCACTGCAGGCAGAGAGCCCTCCTTGGCTGCCAGCCCAAACCTGGCAGAGAATGATCGCTCCTGGCAGTGGGGCAGCCGCTTCAGCCCCACCTCGCTGTGCCCTGGCTTTCTCCTACCCCAGAGTCGAGTGTGTCGGGCTGCAGCCAGGTCTGTCTTGCTGGACAGTGCCCGTGTCCTGCTGTTTGTCTGTGTGAAATCAAACCACGTCCATCATCACGGGGCTGCCAGGCTCATTTGAGGCAAACTCAGCAAAGCCTGCAGAGCTGCAATGACAGTAAAATCCTTTCATGTTGGATTGTTTATAAAAGCATCCTATGAGAATGGTTTTTAGTGGTACTGGCTACTGATGGATTTGATCTTGTGACTCACAGGTGAAAAGTTCTGCATCTTATTAGAAACTCTTGGACTCATTGTAACTCTTAGGCTTGGTTTGTTCGTTTGTTTGTTTGTTTGCTTTAATTGGGACAATTAAAAATATTTCTAGTAGCATTTGAAGAGCCATAGAATGTTTTAGGTTGGAAAAGAGCTCTGAGGTCATTGAATCCAATCGTCAGCCCAACACTGCCAAAGAAAGCTTAACACATGAAACACAGAATAATTTCTCAATTGGTTTAACGGCAGAGATTCCATTTATCCCTGAGATCCTCTCTGGTGACCTCTCCCTCCTACAGGGGCTGTGGTGGTCCTGAGCTGTGTCCCCACGGGGCCATGGACCCTGGGGCTGCTGTGCAGCGCCTTTGTCCTTGTCCCTGTCCCACTGACCCCACAAACCCACTCTGGGTGTCCCCAGTGCAGCTCGGGGCTGGTCCTGGGCATGTGGATATCGGAAATGTGGGAAGTGCTGTCCCCGTGTCCCAGGGATCAGCTGCAAACCAGCGCCTCGCGTCTTGTTTGTTAACTTGGCACGATGGTGGGAGGATTAGAAGGGATTTTGTCGACTTCTCCAAATTAAATTGTTTGGTTGAGCTGCCCTAGCTCAAAGTGAGCTTTAATTGGGGCCTCTAACGTGTCCCGAGTCACCACAACGTTTGTGTTTGGAGCTAATGTTATCTGTGCCTGCATTAACTGCAGGGCTGCTTTGGGGAAGACAGTGAGAGTACTCACATTTAATTCAAGAAATGTTATGTGAGCTAAACTTTTTGGTTGTTTCTTCTAAAAATAAATAAAAAGCATCATCCTAGCAGCCCTGAAAACAAACCCAGGCTCACTTGACTGGCTCTCAGTCACCGCCATATGCTTTCTTCCTCAGCAAAGGGCAGTAGGAAATTATTGCATTACACAAGTGGAATTTAAAATGTTGCTGATGTACTTAAGGATGCTCTTTCCTGAGAAGAATCATTATGTATGACCATGCTCTTTAAAAATGTGGTTACAACAGTTGAGCAGATGGTAGACACTTGGGGTCAGCTCTAAGGAGATCTGTATTTACAGTGTATTAATAATGGTTTAAACTTTCTCATAAATAGATGTTGATTAATTTTAAATCCATTTGTAGAAACCTAGCATTGCCAGACTATTTCCTGAAACCACAATACAAAGTATGATAAACACCATCCGTTAATCCAGACTAATGTACTCCACACGTTAAAAAAATTCACTAAAAGGATTAATGTAATTTTTCAAACATGAAAAAAAAACAGATTGTATATTTCATATATACTTCGTGTGTTGAATTTTTGACAGTCAACTCTTTTCGTTGATAGAATTATGTATTTTTATCCTCTGCTGTAACGTGCTTTCAAGTAATTTATATTTAATTTTATATTCTGTTTGGGATTTCTTTGCCACTTTGTCACACAGCTAGTTCATTCCATTGAGTGGAAAATAGATTAATCCAATCAGGTGAAACAGCAGGAGGAAAATTTAGGAAAAGCCTAATGGCAAGCGGACACAATTTTGCTGGAAATAAATAGCATTAAATGGCGAGTCTCAACCTTAGGCATTTTTTAACCCTGTAATTTGGATTTTGGGACTTAGTACAGGGCGTTCCTGCGGTCCTGACACACCTGCTTGGAAGTCCTAACCCTGATTTTGGGCAGAAATATGGATCAGGTCAGGTCCCAGAGTCCTGCTGTTCCCAGGGCAGTGGAGAGGCTCAGCGCTCAGGTCCCCAAAGCCTCTGTCTGTGCCCACAGAGACCCTCACGAGCTCCTCAGGTACCTGGACTCTGGACCTAGAATACAAATGCTCACAGAGATGTGTGAGTGTGTGTTTGTGTGAGTGTGTGTTGTGTGCTGGCTCATGCCTGTGCCCAGCCATTTCAAATAACTCTCTGAAATCTGAGGGCAATGAGATTAAAAATCCCACCAACAGCTGATACCACTCCACAATCCACACAGGTATGAAAACCAAATTTGGGGTTACAACTGGACCATTTTATTTCCTTCACAGAAGTTTATGTAAGAGAGGGATGCTGCTTATTATAGCAATAGTTAAGCATTGAAGAATTAATAGGCCAGAAAGAAAAAATAAATGGATCTTCCATAGGTCTGTGAGCTGCCACAGTCCTGACATGGGATGGAGTTCCCTGCTTTAATATAGGAGCTGGAGGGTGAAGAAATGATGTTGAACTTCCAGCTTGGCTTCCACCAACAAACTTCTGTGCATCATTTTTTGCATAAAGGTGTAGAACTGAGTAACTTTTTCTTGTTGTTCCTTTTATTGTTCCTTTGTTTCTGAAATTGCCTTCTGAGCAGTAGATGTAGAAACTACAGATTTTGGCGCTGTTTTACAAGGGCTGTAGAACTGAAGTATCCTTAGCAAGGGCTTCCAAGCACTGAGAAAATTATTGGTTTTCCTGTTTGGTTGAAATCTCATTACTTGTGGACTGGACTTAATGCTCCGAACTCACATGTAAATGTATTCCCTAGATCTGTGCTCCTACTGAAACAGATAAAACCGGAGAATGAGGGAAAGTTCAGACTGTGTGTAAATATCCTGACACAGTCCAAGGAACGCAGTCCCAGTGCCTGAAAAGGTCCAGGAGAGACAGAAGGACTGAACCTCTGTCACTGTGAAGCTGTCGCTTGTGTAAAACATGTTAATCCAATCAGCAAAGCAGCTAATACAGATTTTTAAATCCAGGAATTCAAAGTGGTCAAGTCGAACAGGGCAGACTCCAGGCTATGCCTGTGCCCAGTCTGATTTTCAGCCCAGCATTCCCTGATTCCTCTCTGCAGCTGCTCCATGCTCACCCACTCTCTGTTTCGGGTGGGTAACGCACCTCACCAGGATCTGGGAGTAGAAATTGCCATTCTCATGCCCACAATTCCTCCTGCTTTTCAAATTCGTTATAAATTGAACAAGATCCTGATAATCTTTGCACCCTGTGCCTCACGAATCCAAAGGTCCCTGCAGCACAGCTGCACTCTCTGGAGCACAGGGGTGTGAACCCTCCAGGAGCTGTCAGTGCCCCAGTGCTGTCCCGATCCCCAGCAGCATTTCTGTCCCAGTGTTTCCCGGTGTCACCAAGGACACCCCTGTGCCTCGCCCGCTGCTGCCATCACACCCTTCCCCGTCTGTCTGTTCTCTGTCCGCTTGTCCTTTCTCAAAATGTTTTCCTACAATGTTGCCAAAAATTTCCTTCTGGTTTCTGGCCGTTGCTGCTTCTCTGCTTCATCTTCTGTGTCCATGACAGGGAACCTTCCAGCGAGCGGCTCCTGGGCTGCAGTGAAGGAGGGACGGGTCCCGCAGCAGCAGCACTGGGACGGCACCTCCAGCTCCTCCAAGGTACATTTCAGGTCCTCAGAATTATTTTTAACTTGGGAAGATTGATCCACTTCTGTCTCACTGTCAGGAACCTCGTTCCTTGTGTTCGGTCTGTCAGAAGTTCCTCCAGCTTGGGAGACAAAGCTGGAAATTGCCTCGCACATCCAATGAATGCCCTTTGCAATATTTGCCTTGTCTATCACATGTGAGAGTTCTCTGTGATACCTGCAGGAGAGGGACTGCCTTGGGCTCAGTCCCCGTCAGGTCATGTGGAAATTTGGAGAGTCCCTGTTTACCCAAATACGCTATTTCCTCATGTTCCCAGCTTCAATTTTTCCCCCAGCCCTGCACTCACTTAGTAGTCTAAATTTATTTTTTTTAAAACTATACTTAACTTCTGCACTGGCTAATTCTTCTAGGTTAAATTTGAGTAGATAAGTCAGAAGTCAATTTTTCAGTCCTTAATAATCTTGAGTTATTTTTATGCTTTGTAAGAATATTCATATCCTCTTAACATTTTCTGAAATATTTAGATGCCTAAATTGCCTTATTTTGAACACTTTCTGAGTGCTTGGTGTTAAGCGGTTCTATTCTTTAACCAATTACTAATAACAATGCTGGCCTTGCTGTTTGATTTATCACTCACACACTAAAGCACATTCCAATTCTTTAATTTCCCCAGCATGTTTTGCTGTTCTGTATAGTATCTTCATTACTGCTTGATATTTCTGAGTTCATTACTACATAACCCAGCTATGTTAAAAGAGTTTGATTGTATTTTTGGAAGCACAGAAAAACAGCATCAAGTACATCAGTGAAATGCTTCCTAATGACCTCTGCTGTTACACTTCTCTTGGATCCATTAGAACTGTTTAAAATAGCAAGAGCCATAATAACGGAGGGACAGGCAGCTCGTGGTGGCTCAGAGAGTGCCTGGTGCTAAAGAAATTAATTTGCAGGTGTCCCTGGTTCCCGAGTGCTCCTTGCTGGTGGCGCTGAGCAGCGCTTGGCTGGAGCACCCATGTGCTGCTCGTGTCCCCAGCGCAGACATTCCCGCAGCCCTGAGGAGCACTCACTCCTGCTCTCCTGATGGGAGCTGGTAGCAGGAGCGTGAGAAGTTTCAGCAGCTCGCATCTGCTGAAGCAAAAAGGAAATGTTTGACTTTCTGCCCAGCATTGCTAAATAGAGAAGCTTGGAAAACAGGGATGCAAAAATACTCTTTCCCTTGAAAATGCTCGGTGATGCCATTTCCCAGGATATAGGGGTTGAATTTTGTTTTTAATAACATGGAGACGGGGGTGTTTTGGCGCTGAAAGACGTGTGCTAGAACCAATTGTTTAAAGTAGTCAGATGTAAATTGTAACTGGAAGTGCAAAGGCTTGGGCAGCATCCCAGAGATGCAGCAATTAGAGAGTGACATTGTGGTGCTTTGATCATAGCTTGTGTTCTCTGTATTCTCTGTATTCCTACCTCCCAAAAATTTGATGAACACATCCTTCTAGAACTTTGAAAAGATCAATATTTTAGGCACGCTAAACAATACCTTATGCTGTTCAATACAGTGAGCAAAAATTACATCTCTGGGCTTAGGCCCCAGTTCAGCAAAACACTTCCGTTTCTATTTAATTTGATTTGCACGATAAAATCTTCCCTCTATCAAGAACAGAGTAAGGGTAGCACTCATCAGGGGTGACTCGATTACATCTGGCTCAACTCTGCATCTCAGCTGAAGTTATTACACTTTGCTAAAATATTTCGGGCAGGTTATTGAAACAGTTTAATTAATTTGAGACATTCATGAGTCACGCTGTAATGGAGTCGGACTCGGGGTGAGTGTGGTGGTCGGTGTTACCCACAGCACCGACACCGAGAGGGACCAGCAGATTTCCCACAAACAAGGGGGAAATGCCTGGATAAAGGGCAGTTAGGAATAACCTGGGCAGTCTGCACGCGCTCAGTTTCTGCCTGTGCATTTTCTCTGAGTTCTCTGAGGGTTTAACCCTGTTTGAGGCTATCAGGGACAGGGACAGTCTGCCCACCACGTTTCACGTGGCAGAGGTGTGTGGCTGTGTGCCATGTTTGGGCTGACAGCATGGCCCAAAGCTGCTGCTGGGGTTTACAGAACTTTGTTCCTGAATTTGGATTTTTTGCTGAATTGAGGTTGCAAGAACTGAGAGGGACTTTTCAGAAGGACATGCAGTGACAGGACAAGGGCTTACACTGAAGGAGGAAAGGTTTAGATTGGGTATTAGGAAGGAATTGTTCCCTGGGAGGGTGGGGAGGCCCTGGCACAGGGTGCCCAGAGCAGCTGTGGCTGCCCCTGGATCCCTGGCAGTGTCCCAGGCCAGGCTGGATGGGGCTGGGAGCACCTGAGACAGTGGGAGGTGTCCCTGCCCTGGCAGGGGCTGGAATAAGATGAGCCCTTCCAACCCACCCCGATTCCATGATTCTGCAATTTCTTTGAGCCCCAAAACAAAGTCAGGAAACTCAACACCCTTTCAGCTTTTCTCCTTTCTGAAGACCTGAGTTCATATTTGTCCTGGCTGTTTTTTGGCTGCTCCCTGCTCACTGTGGGTGCCTTCAGAGCTCCCTGGTTTGGGAGCAGGTGCAGTTGTTGTCGCGAGGGGCCGCAGCCGTGGGCAGCAGCAGCTCAGCCCCGCTCAGGCTGCACGAGGAGCAGCTCCCGTGCCCCTGCTTGGCACTGCCCTGGCTTTTACAGCCAATAACCCTTGGCAGAGTGAGGCTGGTGGCTGTGTGGTGCTGCACACACCTCCTATATATAGCACAGCCCTTTGCGGTGCTCATTAGTAATTTCCTGCGCGCTGCACGCAGCGTTAGGATGGAACTGAGGCACATAAATCTGACCCCCTTTATTGGGATAGGAAAAATCCTGAGTATGCTGCAGCAGAAATTCAGTCCAATGCAAGTAACAGCTGAAAGTGTTCTTTAAATTCCATGGAGATTTGACTTTGAGAACAATTTTGGGGGATCAGAGCCCTGTGCGGTCTGAAAGCAAAGGCAAAGTGTATGAGTGCCTTCATTGTTGGCCCAGATGGCATGACTTAATTAAATAAAATATCTGTGCTGCCTATGTGTTGATGTCTGACACTAGCCCTGGGCCAGGCTTGCAAATAACTGTGGTTTGCTAACGTGTGGCTTTTCAAACAAAATGGGTATTAGCGCTCATGAGCCGTGAGCAGTAATGTGGCCGGGGCTGGAGGCACAGGCTGGGCACTGAGTGACAAACAGAGCGGGGCTTGAAGGAGGAATTCAGCAGCCTTTTGGAGACGCTACATTTGGGATGGAATGCACTTACCCTGACATCCTAGAAACCAGCCAGAGAGAACACATGGAGCATCATTAGTAAGAGTTTTTAACTTCTCTCAGGTATGGTGAGACCTTGGCTGGCAGCTGTTCTGTCCTGGTGGGAGCCAGGGTGTGAGGACAGGGGCAGGAATGGGATACCTTGTCTCCCAGCAGCCTCAGGACCCAGGGGTTGTGGGCAGGTGTGGAGGTGGCACCAGGGAGCCAAGTTGGCCTCAAGCTCCTGATTTCAGTGCCATGGTGCAGCTGGAGCAGGGCACAGCCAGCCCTCGGGAGCACTCCGGGCTCAGAGAGGGAAGCCAGGGCTGGGCTGGCCTGGGCTGGGCTGCAGCACCGCGCTGTCCTGCTCCCTGCAGGGACATTCCTCCCTGGTGCCATCCAGCTCCAGCACCGGGGCGAGGGACAGACACCGAGCGCAGCAGAGCCCTGGGGCCGCCGGCGTGGTCGTGTTTTTCCCTCCATTTCCCCAGTGGTAAACACCAGGGTTCTACTTCGAGCTGTAAAGAGAGAAGTTACTGTGAAAAGATGCTGTCTGAGGAGCAAAAACAGACAGTGCATTCATGTCTAGACTAAAGCATGTGCAAGTTTCCAGCTTGGAAAAAAGCTCCAAAGAGAAGTGCTGAAAGGAGACTAAGTCAGAGCTGCCCCTGGCACCTGCAGCACGCCGAGAGCGTGGGTGAGGAGCTGCAGCAGGGGAGCTGGGCAGAGACCCCTGGGGCAGGTGGGAGAGTGGAGGAGAAGAAAACTGCAGCAGGGATCCATCCGGCAGTGATAGCTGCAGGCGTGTGTTTAATATGGAATTGCCATGCCTGTGTTTTTCTGGAATTACTTTAGTTAATGAGTGGTGTTGTAACCCTGAATTAGTAGAACCACCCTGGCTGTGACAGGGCAAGCTTTTGGCTCTGCAAAGGCGTCTCACGCCAGGCACCTATCTTTGCACTCAGGAGCTGTGGAATCCAATCCTTTCATTCAGTCTGGCCTTTCCCCCGTTTTGTTTTCCCTCCTATGGACTTCAGGAAGGCACCAAGCAGAGCCCGTTGCCATCACGCCACCTGGGGACCCAGCCGTTATTTTTGGTGCCCCAGCACTTATATCACTTGTAAGGAATATTGAAAAATCTAGGGCTTTAGAGCAGCGTTATCGACTCTGAGGGATGCTTTTGCCCTTTGGAGAGTAAATAAGTCCATCTCAGATGGACAGAGGGTATTAAAGCCCTTCCCAAGCTTTCCCAGGCCTGGTGGGGACTGTCCCTTCCCCTGCTCAGCTGCCAGCTGGCCCTGGCAGGGACATTTCAGTCACAGGTACCCATCAATGCCACCACCTTGCTTGGCCAGACCAAGAGGCCTCGGCTCTGGTCACTGCACCCCTGCTCCTCACAGGAAAGCAGTTGTGCTCGGGCTGTCAGTGAATGTTTCTGCTCAGCTGGTGATTCAGAGTCCTGGATTGTGCTGAAAATCCTTTGAACTGATGGTTTTCTTACGAGGCCAAACCGCTCCTCACGCTGCATCCAGGACGGCTCTGGATACGCTGGGAGGGCTCCTCCGGCACTGAATGGTTCTGCAGACTTCCAGTGATGCGTTGGGAACAAAGTCAGAGAGTGAGAAATTGCCCTGAAAGTGCTCACAGTTCTCACACTTGATGGAGGACGAGGCAGATTTTATTGTCCTTCCTCAGGATTAACAGCGCCCTCAGCACCCGAGGGTTCCCCGTGGAGCAGAGGGAGCCCGTCCCCGAGCAGGGATTCACTGACTTCTTAGGATGCATTTTCCAGGTGATTTGTGGCGTTTGCACCATGTGCTTTCCATTAATCTCGGGATGAATGTTCTGCAAATCCCAAGTCAGCACTTGGAATATCTACCAATTAATTTTTAAAAGCAAAAGTTCTTAGTAACTGGAGCTGAGGCTACCTGGTACAAAAATCAGTTCTTTATGCTAATTGTGAAGAAAAGTGTTAATTCTCGGAAAACAGATCCCAAAGTAGTTACCTAAAGGAGTATTTTATTACCATTTATGACCAACCCCCTGGAAAAAAAAACCAAACCAAAACCAACAAAAAAACCAAAAGGAGCAAAAAAATAAATACTTCCATATCTTTTAAGAGAGTATGGGTAAAAACTCCCCCAGAAAGAGATTCCTGCTACTACCTGAAAAAAAAGATAAAGAGTAAAAATAAAAGGTATTTCAAATACAGCTGATTCTAGAAAGATCCCCTGTAGGGAAATGTGGATTTGACATGCTGCTTTATTCCCCTGAATGGTTTTTGAATTGCGGGTGCAGTTTAAAATATGTTATTTTTGATACATTTGCATGTGTAGCTGTAATCCCAAGGAAATTTTCAGCAGCAATAAAAACAAAATCAGATAAAACCTGACTGCAACTGTAAAATAGAAAACTTCTAAGGGCTAATTGTATAACACAGTGCGAGCATTTTATTAGTCTTTCCTCTCAAAAAATGTTTTTAAATTAATTGGTTGTTCAGTGTAGACTGAAATTATAAAAAACCCCAAAATTAGGAATTTTGATAAATGTGAAACATGTGCTCCACTACTTAAGCCCTGTTCTTGTGATTTGCAGATGATACCAGAGCATCCAATAATAATAACAGAACTGCACAGGAATCAAAGAATGATTTACTTTAAACAGCTTCATGAAGACAAGAGCTGCCAAATCTGCCAAACCCAGCAGAGTCTGCGCGTGTTTTACTGCTCCCTCTCCCTGGATACTTGCACTTAAGTAATTTATTCGGTTCCCAAATTACAATAAATCCTTCCCGTGTGGCGGGGCAGGATCTGTAATTCCTTCCCGGGGGTGCCTGCAGCGCTGCAGGAGGGGAGCTCGGGCGCTGTCACCGCTTCACCCACCCGGGTTTGGTGTGCAAAATCCGAATTATTCCTTCCCCGCCATGCATTGCCATCTAGCGGCCCCGGCGGCGGCTCTTTGGTCCCTTTCCTCCGAGAGGATCCCGGTGCGAGGATCTGCTGCGTGCGCTGCTCCGTGCCTGTGATTCCCATCCCTCTGCCCTTTACTGGGAATAAAGACTCGCAGGGCAGAGGGAACCAGGCACGGTGGGAACAGAGCCACCGGCTTTTCCTTGTGCTCGGAAACCTGCTCAGCTCCGCCAGGGCAGAGGGAGGAACCGTGAGTGCCAGGGCTGCAGGTTGGCATGAGCTCCTGCCAAGGACAGTAAGGGATTATAGAGAACTGGATCATAACTCCTGGCCAAAATTCTACCTGCTGGGAGCTCAGATAGTGATAGGACAAGGGGAACAGTTTTAAACTAAAAGAGGAGAGATTTGGACAGGTACCAGGAAGGAATTGTTCCCTGGGAGGGCGGTGACCCCTGGCACAGGGTGCCCAGAGCAGCTGTGGATCCCTGGATCCCCTGGATCCCTGGCAGTGTCCCAGGCCAGGCTGGACCCTGGGGCTGGGAGCACCTGGGACAGTGGGAGGTGTCCCTGCCATGGCAGGGGTGGCACTGGATGGGCTTTAATGTCCCTTCACCCCCAAACTGCTCTGGGATTCTGGGATTCTGGGATTCTGGGATTCTGGGGTTCAGTTCCCAGCCCTGGCAGTGCAGAGCAGCAGCTGCACAGAGTTCTGGGGGCGGCTGTTCCTGGAGGTCCCGTAAGAGGAGCTCACCTGCCCCTCACGTGGGAGTCTGGAAAGGCTCTTCCAAAATCCATCCCATCGTTTCCTCCAGCCCAGGTCAGTAATTAAACCCTTCACTCCTTTACCAAGTCATTACACCACCCTATTTCCCACAAAGCTGCGTTTGGGTATCGTTAATTTTTACACAGTTGTGTGTGGGGAGAAAAAGCCACCAAATCCCAATTTTTCTTAAGATCAATAAAAATAATTGCTACAGTGGTTGTTCGAAACTATTTCTGAAAGGGTAATAAATGAGCCACACACAACGGTCTTACCTTTCAACCGTTACCAGAGCTGTTCTAAAAAACCCAAGCAAATATTGAAATATTGTTTTTCTCATAACAAAATCACAGTGTTGAATTCTCTTTGTGCTGTGCTTTCCATCAGGGTCCCGTGGGTCTCCCTTGCCAGGGAGGGAATACAGCCTTGCCAGTACAAGGAGCAGCAAATACAGGGCAAGTTCAGAGTAGGATTTTGTGGTCATTTTTCATAGTCAGGTGTGTGTACGTGGAGGAATCTCAAGGAAAATAATAATGAGAAATTTTTAAAAATACATTAAAATGTAGTAATAACATTAATGGGATATAAATGTATAGGAGGCAAATAAAAATTTAGTTCTTATTTTTGTTACTCAGTACTAATTTTTAAGTGACTTTTTCTTCTTGAATTATTTTTTATTTCATCACTAACTAGGAGAAAATCAAAGGAAAAAATATATACAAAAGGATTTGACGAACTCATTAATAAACTGTACCTGTCTGCACAGAATCACATGCTGGCAGTGAAAATACAGAAACTGTTTCAAAGAGAAACCATTAGAAACCACAGAACCTGACATCAAAACAAAACTCTGATCTGCTTCTGAGCTGTACATCAGCAGCTGTTTGCACTGCCTGAGATTCTACTGCCTGGTTAACTGAAGAGAACCTTTGTAATAACTGAATAAAGTTTCTAATTAATGTCCTGCAGGTTTTGTATTGACAGAGTGAGCGAATATCAAGGATTTGATAATAAGAGAAGAAAAATCCGGCAGTTGGAGATCAGCCATGGAGAAGTCATTATCCGGTAAGGGATTCTCTAAATTCAATGTGTTTGAAGTGCAGGTATTTTACAGTAGGTGCTGAACTGCTGGTGCTGAGGGTTTAGTATTGTAAATTCTTATTTTTGGAAGTGTTATAAAGAACTAAGAAAATTAATTAGGAGCAAAGGCAGAGATCTGAGTATTTAAGGGTTGAGCTAAGTTTTGGATGTGTGAGAACCTGTCATTTTAAAATGCTGAATTATTTTTCCTGTGACTTTCTTAGACATCTGAATCAGAATTTTGTGGAAAGCCCGGGGTGATCCCAGTGAAGTGGCTACCTGAGAGCAATAGCGGGCTGCAGAGTCTGGGGGGAAGTTGGCAGAGGGGCTCCGATTTCCTGAGGGTGCCCTGACTTGCTGGGTGCTCGGTCAGAGGTGCCAGGGGAGCACAGAACTCTGAGCATCCCTGAGCTCCACCTGGGGGATGTTGTGCTCGTGGCGTTCCTGCCTGCCCGTGGAACAGCAGGGGCTTGTGGAACAGTCAAAGGGAGCTGCAAACTGGGTCAGTCTTGTCCGAGTTGCTCGATTTTCCTTCCCTGTGGGCTCTTTCAGCACCCCTGGCACGCGGGACTGCGGCTCTGGGGGAGCAGCCCTGGCTCTGCCTCGCACCTGCTTGCACTTAGGAAGAGAAACATTTGTCACTCTTACTCACGTAATTGCTTAAATTGCGTTTTAATTTTAACAGCTTAAGTATGTTAGTGGAGAAAAATGTTTTCTGAATGGAAGTTGGATTAAATGCCCAGGGAGCCAGTGCAAGTCTTTCCATCGACTGATTTTGTTTCAGGCATTTTATTCAAACAATACTCCTCTCAACCATAACTGACCAAAGTTACAGCTTTTCATAAAAGAAACTGAAAAAAAATATTTCAACCAGCAATATTTACTATAACCTTTTAAGGAAAATTACTGAAAATTAAATCTTTCCATTTTATAGTTTTGAGGCAGTTTAAAATATAAAGGGACCTGGATATAGTTCTTTTTAAAAATCAACAGATCTGCTTCGGTGTTACAAAACTGAATTTGTGCTTGCTAAAATGGAAATTGGATTCGGTTCTGCTGGAGGAAACTCAACAATTGCTTAAGTTCTTTTGTGTTATTCTTCATTCCCGTTAATGGGAATAACACGATACCTATACTCAGCAGTTCCCATCACTGCGGGCTCCTAAATAAACATTAGGAAATGTCAGTCTGGGAGTCCCAGGCTGCATTCAGCGCTGCTCAGCCGTGTGGTTCGGCTTTGCCCGGACGGGCAGCCCGGATTTCCCCGAGCACTCACCGCTCTGGTGCTCGCAGCCTCTCCCGGCAGGGCTCGCACTGAGCTGGGCAGGTTCAGGAGGTATCAGAGGCCTTATCACCCAAAGTAAACACTCCTGGCGCATTTCCCCTCCGCTGAAAGATTTACATTAGCTCCCTGTTCGGCGGGGGATCGATTACAGAGCTGCATTTCCCCCGTGCCGTGGGTGTGAGCGTCCCTTTGTGTCACCCCAGCCCAAGTTTGGAGATGATAAAAAAGGAGGGTCTGGCTGCATTTATTTGGCCGAAGTATTTTAAACTGTGCCGGTGAAATCCTGGAGGTGTTAAATCACGGCAGTGTCAGCATCCTGAGGTGCAGGCTTTGATGCCCTCGGTTGTGGCAAACAAAACTTCAAACTTCTCCAAGGAATCCTCGGGGCTGCCGTGCAAACAGCCCTCAGCCGGTCTGACAAAGCGAATCTGCTCTCTGCGATACGTGATCCGGAGCTTATCGCAGCCATAATCCCGGCAATTTGTTTGCTGATAAGCACGGGCAGGGAGAAGTTGTGTTTTAAAGGGTGGACTCTGCAGAGTGAGCTGGGGCAGAATTCCCCGGCTGGGACAGAGGAGCAGCCTCAGAACGTGGAGCTGCATCCTCCCAGCCCTGGCACAGGGAATCTGCGCGGGGAATCTGCACAGGGAATTCGGGAGCTCCACACAGGGAATCTGCACAGGGAATTTGGGAGCTCCGCACAGGGAATTCGGGAGCTCTGCACAGGGAATCTGCACAGGGAATTCGGGATCTCTGCACAGGGAATTCGGGAGCTCAGCACAGGGAATTCGGGAGCTCACACAGGGAATCTGCACAGGGAATTTGGGAGCTCAGCACAGGGAATTCGGGAGCTCTGCACAGGGAATCTGCACAGGGAATTCGGGATCTCTGCACAGGGAATTCGGGAGCTCAGCACAGGGAATTCGGGAGCTCACACAGGGAATCTGCACAGGGAATTTGGGAGCTCAGCACAGGGAATTCGGGAGCTCTGCACAGGGAATCTGCACAGGGAATTCGGGATCTCTGCACAGGGAATTCGGGAGCTCAGCACAGGGAATTCGGGAGCTCACACAGGGAATCTGCACAGGGAATTTGGGAGCTCAGCACAGGGAATTCGGGAGCTCTGCACAGGGAATCTGCACAGGGAATTCGGGATCTCTGCACAGGGAATTCGGGAGCTCAGCACAGGGAATTCGGGAGCTCACACAGGGAATCTGCACAGGGAATTTGGGAGCTCAGCACAGGGAATTCGGGAGCTCTGCACAGGGAATCTGCACAGGGAATTCGGGATCTCTGCACAGGGAATTCGGGAGCTCAGCACAGGGAATTCGGGAGCTCACACAGGGAATCTGCACAGGGAATTTGGGAGCTCAGCACAGGGAATTCGGGAGCTCTGCACAGGGAATCTGCACAGGGAATCTGCACAGGGAATTCGGGAGCTCTGCACAGGGAATTCGAGAGCTCAGCACAGGGAATTCGGGAGCTCTGCACAGGGAATTCGGGATCTCCACACAGGGCAAGGGCAGGAAGGGGCTCCAGGGCTGCCAGCTCGGCACAAATGCCCTGATGCCCTGCTCTGCCCTTGAGGGAGCTTCAGATCACTGTGACACCGAGTTGCTCCTCCCCAAACACCAGAGAGAAGCACAGAAGCACAGAACAGCCTGGGCTGGAAGGGACCTCAAAGCCCCTCCAGTGCCCCCCCTGCCATGGCGGGGACACCTCCCACTGTCCCAGGCTGCTCCAGCCTGGCCTCGGGCACTGCCAGGGATCCAGGGGCATAAATTCCTCTCATTCACCTGAGTCGATGATTTCTAGTGATATTAGATGACAGTTTTTGATACATGGGACATCTTTCGGATATTTTTGTAGGTGAAGAAAGAGAAAGGAAAGAGAAACACAGCAACTATGATTTTAGCTAAGACAAAAGATGTCACCATTACACCAGGGTGCCATCATTCTGTTCTTAGTACTCCGTGCTTCCCAGGAAAGTTCTCCCTTTTGCCACAACCATTGCATGGTATTTGTTATTCAGAGAGGTTGCAGGAGACAGATATCTGGGCCCCTTGAGCCATTTCTAAAAGTGAGGTTCACAGGGAAAAGCAAGAACCGTTTCCTCCTGTGGCAGAATGTCATTTACCACAAATAAATGAGTGCTGTGGGCAGGGTGAGGATGGCAGACCCTGGACCCAGGACAAGGCTGGGGAGGAGGAAACCCCCCAGTCTCTCCTGGGGACAGAAAGCAGCTCCTGCCAGGCCATGACTTGTCCCAAGCTCAGTTCCTCAAGAAATGGCATTTTTTTGAGTTTAAATAAATTCCAATTTGAATAGAGTCCTTTAATTGTACAGCAAATTGAGAGCTTCTGTATTGTGTGTTTTTGAATGTTCCTGCTTTTATGGTTTTTAAAATTCTCATTCCCTGTACTAAGCAAAACTCCAACATATTTTACACAGCTGCTGTTTCAAATTCCAGACATTTGACGTAATATTTTTGCTATGAAATTCCAGAATATCACTGCTAACTGTACTTTATCAAGAAAAGGCTCACTGAGCACTTCAAACCTAATAATTTTGATCTACCTTAGTAAAAATTTCTGTCTAATCTGTCCAGCTCTGGCAAATGCTGCAGTCAGCTATACTGAGATTTATATATACATATATAAATGTGTGTATATATATAGAAATATAATATATAATAATATAATAAATTATATATACATGTAAATATATTTATTCTTTATGTGTGTGTATATATATACAGTGTCCTAGCTTAGGATCTTGCATATAAAGGTCAAATGTGTCTGTGCTGTAATGGCTTTGAATGTGGAACCGGTGGCATTTTGGGGTCGGTGACCACGTGAATGAGAAACCATGGCTGGGCAAGGTTTTCCTTTAATCCCTCACGCAGAGTTTCCCTCAATTCCGTTACAGTACATCAGCCAACGAACCAGTAATGCAATCCCTGAAAGTAACAGGATCTGGTCAGAACTCGGGGCTGGAAGGGGCCTGTCTGAGATCTCACAGGGTCTGGGCAAGCTTGCGTTGCTCTCGCTGATTTTTTGTGTGATAAAGCGAATTTTGCTTGTCCCAATCGGGAAATCATCCCGCAGGTTTCAGCTGGGCAGCTCCCCTGGTGGAGCCCAGCCAGCGCTGGGCCATGAAGGACTTTCCTGGTTATCAAAAGCCCGAATGTGACCAGCACTGGATCCCCGTCCGGAGAGGAGAGGAAGGGCTGGGAGCAGCAACACTTGGGGGTCCCAGCAGTGCTGTGAAAAAGCGTTTGAAGATGTGCAAGTGGGAACTTGGAAAGCAGCCCCCACACACTCAAATATAGATGTGGGTTTAATACATCTCATTTATTACCGCTGATTGCTTGGAGGCATCATGGACAAAATCCTTAATGTAAGAGGAAAAAGTGTCGGCTGTCACGTTCCGTTCCAGCTTTAATTTCAATTGCCTGAGCAGGAGCAGCTGCGAGCTGCTATCAGCCATAAGAAGTTTTTAGTGCTAAAAAGGCAGCTGGGCTGGAAATAGCCCAGCAGTACAGATCCATTTGTCTGGCTAACTTCAGCACTTAGACTATCAATCAGGTCAGCCCAAAGAGCCATGAATGACATCAGTCAAAACAATCGGATATCTCTGTGCAGTGATTAGCTCCGTGTAGTACAAAAACTTAAATAATTTGTTCTTTGAAAATGTGATGATTGATTGGCTTCCATTAGGCTTGGATTTTAAAACATTCCATGAACTCTCAGATAAAATGGCACTAAAATGTTATTGCAATAACCAAATAAATCATATTAGACTATAGTGTATATAAGTACTTTAAAACATTATAGATACTAGAATTCTGTGTATAATAAAAAGGTGAAGAATGTAATCTATGAACTTTTTTTTTCTCATCTCACACCAGCATTACCCATGGCTGCTTTCAAGGATAATGTTCCTAAGGAGATGAATTTTAAGTTTTGCTTTAATACATTATATATACGTATGAAAAGGTTGTGCAGTTTGGATGTGTTTGGTCCAAGGGAGGTGTTTCAAACTTAGTGCAGAATTTATCCGAGCTTTTGATCCCAGTGCTGGCTGTTCAGCTGGAGTTCAGCCTGGCACTCGTCCTGCAGCTGGGAAATGGGCTGCCCCATTTAAAGCGGTGCCTTTTCCAGTGCCAGCTTTGGGGTCCAGTTCATTGTCCATTGTTCATTCCAGAGAATCCCTGACCTCAAACAATGTTTAGCCTTGGATCTCGTGTAGAGGAATAAAACAAAGCCTTGCTCTGATATGTTGGGTGGCAGTGTGGTTAACACTTGAAATTTATGATCATTTTCCTAATATTTCACTTTTGCCTCATGATCCAGACTCCTCAGGCAAATAATTCTTTGAATCATCTCTTACATCAAAACAAACTGTAGGCCCAATGCATGCGAGATTGCCTAAATATTGGAAGCCTTATGGATCATAAATCAGAAGGCAAGGAAAATAATCCCATCAAAAATGTTTGGCTTCATTATGTTGGGATTTAGTCATGGGTCTGAAGCGCTGGTGCTGGGCTGGAGTAATCGGTGCCATTGTAAATCAAAGGCAGCAGCACGCAGGGGATGCCTTTGAAGTCACTTGGCAGCACGTGGCTCTGCTGCTGCTGACCGATGCTGCTTTGGAATTTATTTTCTAATGAGAGCACACAGAGTGTATTGACAAGACCCAGACACCTCCCGGGAAGGTTTTGGGGGTTTGACACGTGTGATTCCCTCAGCTGCTGTCTGAACACGATTACCTGGGTCCTCGGCCAGATTAAATCATCAGCTGCAAGTCTCTCTTGTGCCATCTTTGTAGCTTGGTGCATTTCCAGTGAGTGAGATGTCCTCTTGGGCTGGGCACAAAAATAGCATTGCTTGTCCAGAAGAGATGTTGGTTATGCATCTGTTGGGCAAGAAATAAATCTCATCTCAGGTACGTCACTAAATTATAAAGTAAGTCAGGACTTGCTCTTTTTTTCCCTGCATGGAAAGTATTTTTAGCTGTAGAAACGACTTCTTTGCTGCTGAGAACCTGATGTTCAGGTTCTGTTCAGATTCAGCTCTTCTGCTGTCTCCAGAATGACTCCACATCAGCGCCGTTTGCCAAAGGGCTGAGGTTCAGGGAAGGTTACAGTTGGATTTTCATTATTATCTTTCATTTTCTCATGCTCCATCTTTCTTCAAACATGCAGATCCCTTGGGATTTATATCACGTATGCCTTTCTTTACTGGCCTTTAAAACATCTTTAAATACCCTCCTCTTGTGATTAGGTAGATATTCAGTCTATTTAAAACCCCAAACACGCAAATTTGATTTTATTTAATTGTATTGAGCCTTTTTTAACTTCTGTTTCTTTTGTACTCTCATTATATTTCACCATTCACTTCTATCCAAAGTTTGTGACTGAAAATACACATTTTCCTCTGGCCCCCTTCTGGCCACGCTTTTAATGTTCATTTTCCCCTCCAGGTTAGGGAAAGTGAGTTGTACTGAGTGATGTATAGTAGACTGGACAGACATATGACTACAAATATTTCTTATTAATCAATCTTTTGATTTCTAAATCCACACCAGTGCAGGGGAATCTGAGCTATTTTAGAGAATAGATGAGGAGAAGTGATACCAGCGATTTCAGATTTCCTCAAAACCGTCACATTCTGCTGTGGCTTTGTTTGGGTTCCAAAAGGGTTCCGTGCAGGATCCAGTTCATACTTTGGGTGGGAGGGACCAAGGCTGTCCGTACAAATCACAAAATATTTCAGACAGTTGTGAATTCTGTTGAAACACTTTTTCACAGTAAAAAAGAACAGTACTGGCCAAGTTGCTGGGGAGGCAGAAAGCAAGGAAACAACAGGAACTTGGGCAAGGCCTCCTGCAGGCTGCACATGGGGAATTCTCCTGGAATCCCCACCCCGAGTGATCTGTTCAGAGCCAGTCCCGCAATCACCACTCTGAAACTTTCCTGCCACTCCAGGCAGCTTCTTTGCTGCTGGGGAACAGAGGGCCGGGTTTGGTACCGAACAGCTGGTCAGGGTATTTCAGCACAGCCTGGGGAAAGGGACACTGGGACACAGCCCAGACAGGACATGGGACACCAGGGATGGGTGACACAGGGCACTGGGACGGGGCAGGTGAAAACGAGCAGGGCTTCAGTACTGACAGTGAGCACCCCACAGCAGCATCAGTGACGGGAACAACGCTGTCCTGTGCTGCTGCACGTCTGTCCTTGCAGGGTTCGTGGTTTCGCAGTGATCTGTGGCTGATCCCCGCTCCTGTCTGCCACCGGGGGCTGTGTCCTCACCCTCCTCTCGGAATTCGCCAAATCCCTGCACAGTAGATGAGTAGCGACAGCTTGGAGAGCTGATTCTCAACTCCAATTGTCTGCCAAGCGGCATTGGGGCTGCCTTCCCGCCCGCCTGGTCATTAGGCACATGTCAAACCCCGAGCAGCTCCTAATTTCTGCAATCAAGGCCACCATTATTGTTTCCTTTACTTCAACAGGGAGGCCGAATTACAGGGTTAAATATAACCACTGGTGTTCCCACCCACGCTCGGGGGCTGCGCTGTAGGGCAGCGTTAACGCTGTGAGAAAACACAATTTATAAAGTAACAGGTTAGGATTGGTACTGTGAGCTCGGACCTGGAGAGATCACATCCTCTGAAAGGCAGTTTGGCAAAATCTCAGAGAGCAATCAAAGGAATGGTGTGGAATATTAAGGACAGGTAAATGTAAGTTTAAACCTGTTCAAAAAAAGGAAGTGTATGCTCAGGGATATAGAAGTATGATTAAATAATTAGATACAGCCAGCTTAAACCCTTTGTTTTCTGCCTGATAATACTAAAAACTCCAAATCTTATTTCAAAAAATGAAGAAGGATTCATTAATGTGCTCTGTAGGAGCTGAGGAAAGCAGCACAGGATGCTGCTGAACAGGGAAGAGATGAAAACTGAGAATTCCTTGCTCAGTTCTTGAGGCTTTGGTCCAAAGTCCATTTGCTTCTTACAGAAGGAATTCCTATGGACTTTTTCAGTAGGCTGGATTTTGTTTTAAGTTTTAGATCTTACATTTCTGATGGTAAAAGGAGCTTACAACCACAGAGGTGTTCCTCTGAATCAGCCCAGTTCCTCTGTCCTGCTGCACAGGGAGAGAGGGTGGATGGGAGTGGGGTAGCTGATGTTCCACGTCCCCTTCCTGCCATCAGTCAGAATGGATATCGGTATTTGCAGGGCACCATTCACCTCAGAGACTGATAACTGTTAAACAGCTCCCAAACCAAGTTTCACATCTCCAAGCACAGCAGTTGAATTAAAAATTGCATGGATGTCTGCCTGAGGTGATGGAGCAAAGCTGCTCCCCTGGAACGGAGAATTTCTCCCAGTGAATTCTGCAGGGATTGAGAAGACTGTCCTTGTGTAGAGGAGGGATGAATTGCAGTCCCCTCGGTTTAGTGTAACACCCTCTGCAGAGCCAGGGCTTTGTCTCAAGTGGTCAGATGTGATATAATTCCTGGTGACGGGGGAGCCCTGGCACCTCTTTCCCGGGGGATAAATGCTGAGAAAGCCGCGGTGGCAGGGAGAGCCTCGGCCCTGACGAAGGCCAGGCAGAATGCCACTCGGGCACTTGTTGGTGCACGGATCTCGCTGTGTCAGCACAGGGAGAAGGGCAGCAATGAAAACCGCCGAAATCAGAGGGGCTCTGTGGCTCTGCTATTTATCATCTCCTAATTAACTGTTAATTTGCTGGTCCTTAGGTTCAAGCACAGCCCTAATCCATCACAGGCAGGAGGCAGGCATGGCGGTATCCGGGCTTGGGAGGGTGCTCTGAACGGCGCTGCAGCTCTGTGTTCATGAACAGCACCGCAGCTCTGTGCCCATGAACAGCTCTGCTCATGAACAGCTCTGCATCTCTGTGCCCATGAACAGCATCTCAGCTCCCTGCATGAACAGCTCTCAGGGCTGCACAGGTGGGAGTGTTGGGGGGTCTTTGCAGGGCCAGGGGTTGGGCTCGGTTGTCCTTGGTGTCCCTGCCAGCTCAGGTGATTCTCATGGTGCTGTAACCTCCCAAACAAAATTCTTTCTCCAACACATTTTCTATTTAAAATCCCCAAGCTGACTCGCCCCAAGGCTGCCCTTGTCCCTGCAGAGCTGCCCCTCCTGTGATCCTGCCCAGTCCCTCAGGGCTCCGTGTCACCAGCTGCCCAGGGAGGGGTGAGTGCAGAGATCAGCTCCGCTGGGGTGAGGGGTTCAGGACTCGCTGCTTTGGGGTTATGGCCCCCAGCCCTACAGGCATTAACCAGGGAAATCCTCCCACGGATTTACCAAGGCCATGAAGCCACAAACGTGCCTGGCCGTGAGGGTGTCAATGCTGGTGGCAGGAAGGAGGGTTTGTGCTGTATCTGAAACACTCGCAGCACTCTGTAAACAGCTTTTAATGGCAATGCCTGTTTGGGGTTTGTTATCAGGCTGTGTACTCCCTGCTCCACCTCAGCGCTGTCATCTGTGCTGCCATCCCACGAGGCTGCCAGCACACACACCACTGAAATGATCGTTTTCATTCTTCTTATCAAAATATTTTACAAAAAGCGGCAGCAGAAGGGAAATATTTTACCTGGAGGAGCTGAGATGAGGCAGGTTTTTAACAGCGAGGCCTCATGGAGAGCTCGTGACATTTACACACTCTGTGACACTTCATATCCCCTCGCTCTGACACCTTGTTAAGGGTTTCCCTTTATGGTCTGTCAGGCATAGAGCACCTTATTAATGCCAGCCCCGGGGCTGCCCCGGCCAGGCTCGGCTGCTGCGGCTCTAGCCAGCCCTGCCCGCCAGGGAGAAGGATTTGGGGGTGCAGCTCACGGTAGCTGAGAGTGGGGCTTGTGCTCTGATAGCAGAAAGTGCTTTATTGTTCCCACCGAGGTCTGGCAGGATGCTCAGCTATTTAGGGCAGCCCTGGGAGCCGGGTGTTGCTTGGCAAACCTGGCTCCTTGATTAGCACTTGGAACTCGCCTGCTGCACAACGGGGGCTTTTCACGGGGCTGCAGCCAGCTCACCTGCGCTGAGAGCTGCCCTGACCACCCCACACCTCCTGCTCTCCCTCCCGATTCTTCCGTCTGAGGGAAATGGCTCCAAGCCCCATAGTGCAGCTCGTGGCTGTGTCTGCAGCTGGACTGACTGAGCAAAATACAAACAGCTGGATCTCAAGGGCTGCTGCTTCTGGACCAAGAGAGATAGAGGCAAAATTGCTGCAGAGCATCCCAGAATGGTTTGGGTTAGAAGGGACCTCAGAGATCATCCCATCCCACCCCTGCCATGGCAGGGACACCTTCCCCTGTCCCAGGCTGCTCCAAGCCCCGTCCAGCCTGGCCTTGGGCACTGCCAGGGATCCAGGGGCAGCCACAGCTTCCCTGGGCACCCTGGGCCTCAGTAGAACAGTGGCAGAACAGAATCTGGGGCTAATTCAGAAGGAAGGACAGTCAGGGTGTTGTTTCACAAATGCAAATGAACAAATTTAGCATGATCCTACGATTTACAGAATTGAGCAATTATCCACCTCACCTCTTAATTAGAGTTCTTGCCTTTGAGGCGTGGGTGAAATGCATGGAAAGAGCCCAGAGGTGCTATGCCCTTTTATTTGTGTTCCAGGTGAATTAGGATTTGTGTTTGTTCTTCAGTTTAGAATGGACACACATTCATTGGCAGTCACAAGTACATCAGTTATTACTCATTAATTACCAGGCTTTGTGGATGGGATGTTATCTCACAGCCATTAATTATGCTTTCCAAATAATCTTTAGTTAAGCTTTAGGATGACAACTGCTCTTTAGTAGTGGGATATGTGGAAAGAAAAAAAAAAAGATGTGTTTAAATGGCTGTAAAACCCCACATTATTCCATTATGAAGATGAAAAACAATCCCCATACTTTGCGTTCTTGTGCAGCAGGGCCCTCTGTTCCCAGCGCACTTTTCATGAGCATGTGAGACAGAAAGGGAATCGCCAGGAGGGTATAAAATACAGCTCTGCCCAATAATCCTCTAATTCCTTCTGCTGACAGCTCCCATGGCTGTAATGGATGCAGCCACTTACTGCAGCTGCTGACAGCCGAGCACACGGGCAGTGAGGAGCCACGAGGCTTCTGTGTCTTCTCAAGTTCTAGGAGATAAGTTCCTCGTCCCCCTCTCCTCCCTGATGAGGTATGTGCATCATATTTCCTTGAAAAAAATATTTCCATGAAGGCCAAAGATGTTAATGAATTGCCAGTTAATTATCAGTTAGTTATGAGTGAAAAGTTATGTTTCATTTCCATACAGCGGTGCCTCAGCCAGGTGTGTATCCTCAGGTAAATATTCACTCCTGGAAAAGCGGATGCAAAAAGAAGTTTCCCTACCCTGCGTTGCCCTGAGCCTTGTGCCTGTGATTTGTGTCAGAGGGTGTGAAATTCCAGCCTCGGAGAGAAGAGCACAATGCATTGTCTTTGTGCCTTTATTTCGATTACCAGAGATGGAGCCTGGC
The DNA here is from genome assembly GCA_013400735.1 of Pomatostomus ruficeps. NCBI lineage: Eukaryota > Metazoa > Chordata > Aves > Passeriformes > Timaliidae > Pomatostomus > Pomatostomus ruficeps. The sequence continues at coordinate 61,444 of VYZT01040879.1, forward strand.
CCAGAAGGGATCTGGAGAGGGGGTGCAGCCCTGGCCCTGTTTGCTCCCGACACAGCCCCGCTGCCGTAACTGGAGCCCACATGTCCGGCTGCCCAGTGGCAGGGCCCAGGGAAGGACCTTCTGCCCTCGGCAGGGACCCCAGAGTCCCACAGCTGTTTGCAGTCCCCTGCTCAAGCAGCAGAACTCCCTCCCTGTCCCTGGGACACCTTCTGCCCGTGGAAAATAAAACACTTAAAATGAGACGCCCCTGGGAGAGAAACGAGGTGATAAAATTGGATAAATAACTTGATTAAATGGAAGTTCTGTCACGTCAATGAACAATATGTGAAAGACCCCTTAAAAATGAAAGAAATTTTGTGCTGGAAAGATCCCGTATGCAACCGACCCACGGTGTCCCCAAATTTCCCTGATTATTTTGACCGATACTTTGTTTTCTCCCTCCATCTCTGGATCTTCTTTCGAGTGACGTTTAAATACATCACAGTGATTGAAGAGCTGCTCCATCACCACATTATCCCTTCCCTTTGACCAGAGCTGGAGCCTTCTCTGCTAATTCATTCGTCTGCTGCAGGAGAGGAAGAGTCCCCTTAAGCTTCCTTATCTTTCCTTTCAAGTTGTCCCGGGACTAACCCGGGTTTCCCAAGGGCCCTCTGTAAATGTGTGACCTATCTGCCTCTGTGATGTCCACGGCTTGTGAATTGCTGAGCACTGTAATTAGCAGACTCAATTAACAGTGGCTTGGAGATGTCCAACATCCCTACAGGATTGATCACCGAGATTGGGAACAGAAAGGTGGCTTGTCCTCAATCACCAGCTGCCCGTTTCCTTTGGCTGGAGATAAATCCTGGCGTTTTCAGCTGCATTTTGAGCAGCAAGTGCTTCAGGCTTTGAGAGGCTGTTAAGACATGAGGTATGTCCGTGACCTAAGCCAGATTGATCTGCTTCCCCTTTCCTTTTCATGCCTGATTTCTTTCTGTGTCAAGATTAGAAGACTTTGATTTCTTTATCAAATTATACTCTGTATTGCTGGCTGCTAAGAAAATCAGTGTGATATTATCACTGCTGATTACTGCGGAATTTGGGCAACGTGTGAGAGCACAGGGACCAGGGTGTCCTAAAGGCAGCCCTGTGCCCTTGAGTCTCGGGAGCAAAGGAGCAAACGCTGCTCCGTGGGGAGCAGGGGAACACTCCACGCGTATCTGCTGGCTCTCAGCTGGCTCTCAGAGCACACAATGAACGGTAACAGAGCTTTACTCAGCACCTCCCTGAGCAGAGACCTGTTCCTCAGGCAGCCTGGCACAAGTGATGCTGCTGCTGCTGCCCGTTTCATGCACCTCTCAAAGCAGCTGCAGTCCCTGGGCCAAACCTGCACTTCAGTTTTGCTGTGAGGAGCAGCTGCAAGGGCCAGAGGGAAGGGAGGAGAAGCAACAGCTCAGGAGCTTTGGTTACTGCCTGGGATCCTTTCTGTGGTGGATTTATGGGAAAGGAAAGCTGAGGAACCTGCAGGGTGGTGTCTCGGGGTGCAGAGTCAGGGTTTGGAGCCAGTCCCTCCTGCTGGCTCTCCAGCTCTGTCCCACAAGGACACCGAGCTCCTGGGCTGGGTCCCCTGGGCCAGCCCTGCAGCCGTGTCAGGGTTCCAGGGGTTAGAGGAGCTCTGAGGGTGGGTGCCTGGTGTGCATCCTGCTGTCCAGCCATCGGCCACTGGGACCTCTTTTCTCTTGTTTCTGGTTAAAAGAACACCAGGAAAAGTTCTATAAAGGGCTGACTCCTGAACCAAGGTGCTACAGACAAACCTTGCCTGGTTCAGGGGCACTGGGTTTCACTTGGTTTGTGTCCTGCCCCTGTGCACCACATAAAGTGCACATTAGAGAGGGAGGGAGAGACTTTTTACTTTAATGGCCTTGTTACATCCCCTCTCCAGCCCAAGAAAGTCCTTTTAAATCTGTACCTCATGGGACAGCTGGAGGAGAAAGCAGAATTTCCCGGTGCCCCTCTCCCAAACCAGCAAACCTTCCCTGTGAAGGTCCCAAAGGCCACCCAAGGCCTCTGCCGAGCTCCTGTGCCTCCTGTGCCCCATGGCAATGCCGAGCTTGGGGCTCTGCTGCACAGCTCCAGACTGGAGCGAGGACATCGTGTCTGCATATGTGAAGTGCATTTGAAAGCTATTGTTAGTAGGATCAGCCCAGCAGTAATTCAATTTTAATGGGGATGTTTATGCTGAAACATCTACAAGTACAAAGAGACACAAATCATATCTGCCTTGAATTAATTCTCTTGATAAATCAGTTTCTCAAACTGCACCGAATTACCTTAATGAGGAAAAATCCTTGTTTATAGCAACAACATTTAGCCAAATGTGGAATGTTTATAGCAATAATTCAACAATGTCCTTCAAGGAGCACAAACAGCAATGATGAATGTTCAGGTTGTGCTGCTCTTTCTGTTCTCTCCCCTCCCATCGAGTAAATAATGTGTTTGGTTTAAAACTCAATGGAGATGTTTTGGGTAGGCAGCAGTGCTGCTGACAGGGAAATGGGATAATTACAGCACTGAATTATTTGCTTGGTAGGTGAAGCTCCCACCTAGCTTGAGACAGTCTGTGCACAGACCCTTGTGAAATCATCCACCCTGAGCTTTGGCTTTATTTAGGGATGATTTGGTTAATTTGTTACTTTAAAAGCAAAGTGAACTTTAGGTGAAGCTTGATGGGTGTGAGAAATTCCCTCTGTGTTCCAGCACACCCGGAGTGACCCGTTTCCCCCGGATCCACCTGCTGGCACCATGCTGGTTTTGGGCACGGGGATCCCTTGGCTTGTCAGGGGCCCTGCAGGGATTCAGGGATGTCTGAAAGGCTCCGCTGCAGTTTCAGGGTGTGCAGGTGCCCTCCCTGCCTGGCTCAGCCGCCTCTCCCTGCCCGGCATCCGGGTGGGCTCCGGGCACCCTCAGCAGCAGCACCTGCGTGGGCCAGGGAGGGGCCGTGGAACCATCCTGGGATTGTCACGGTGGAAAAGACCCCCAAGGGGTTCAAACCCAGCAACTCCCTGAGCCCTGGCACGCTCCCCGCCGAGCTGTGCCCCAGTGCCCACCCTGCGGAGCCCCGTCCCTGCGGGCAGCGCCCGGCCGGGGCCGCAGGGTCAGCCTGGTGCAGATCTCACTGCTCTGCTCCATCTCCCATTTCTTGTTTTCAATTAGAGCCAGGGAGCTGCACACGGGTCTGTTTGTGATTAGGGCGAAGCAAGATGTCCTCAGGAAACTGCTTTTTCTAATGAATTTTTTGGTTTTCTCTGAATATTTTAAGCTGCTCTTTGCAACACAATTGTGGGGAATTTAATTCATTATTTTATAAGTAAATTTCTAAAGAATTCACAGCATTTTTATTTAATTGGAAATCTGACATTTGGGGTTTGTACCTGCCTTGGGTTTTTGGGGGATGTTTTTGCTTGTTGTAGCCAGCATCCTGCTGAAAAGTCTTTATGAGTATTTGCCTACATTTGTGAATCAGTATTTTCTTTCTGCAAGTTTCCTCCCAGAATTCACTTCCAGGAAAATTCTCGCCCATCATGAGGTTTACCCCAACCGTTTCTGGAGAATGCAAATATAAAAAGGGTGCAAATATGTATTAGATGAATTGAGTACACCAAATAAACACCTTTCTTTCAGCCTTGCTGTCATTGAACAACTCTGGTTATCGCACTCAGAATGTAAATGGGACTCCTTGATGTCTCTTTCTGTTCTTGTAGTTGTACAGCACAGTTGATTGGCTTGTTTTTGCACATATTTCTGCATAGATGTGAAAATTATATTAATCCTAGTGGGCCATAGATTTTTTACAGCAAACAGCCCAGGCTTGAAGTAAACATCAGAATCTTTTATGCTCTTGTTGCAAAATTATATGTTGTAGGAGAAAAAAATCCCATTGTAAGAGCGACATTCCCCACCACCGAGTCATATCTTTTCCCTTTCATTTCTCTTTTCTATCCCTTTCACTTTCCAAAGCAACTCAAATCATTCCTGAGTAGAAAAAAAAAAAAAAAAGAAAAAAGGTAAGAAGAAAAAGTGAGGGGACTTTTTTCTTTAATAAATCAAAATTGAATATAAATAACACTTTGCAATTATGAGTGTTTAAATTCCAAATTTTTGAGGCTAATCACTTTCAGAAACAAACAAGAGATTGAATTTATATCGCCTGCAGTTGTTATTGGAAAGGTATGCCCAGAGATTGCTAAATGAAGTCAGTCCCAGTGCAATTATGATCACTCAAGCATGCTTTCAACGTATCGTGCCAAATTAGGTAGATTTGAGCAATTTGACTTCCTGTAACAAATCTCGAGGGCACTTTTGAGAAAGCACAGACTGTTTACAAACACTCTCAGGTTTCCCGAGGTTCCCGCGGAGCCGGCAGCGCCCGAGCACACACCTGTCAAACCTGACAGCCACATGTGCTCCGAGCCCTCCCCTCCCGCCTGCTCCCCGCCGCTCGCAGCCTCAAAACCGAAAGGCCACCGAAGTTCTAATTGCCTCGGACTCAGGCTTTTGAAAACCAAAATGCTACAATCTGTTAAATGTAAATATTGTCGGCTTGCTGTACTCAATCTTTTTCTTTGAATTTTTTTTTTTTTTTTTTTTTTTTTTTTTTCGGGGCTTGAACTCCCTCTAGCATAAAAAAGTGGAGACTGTGTATCTGGACTCTATTGCATTGATGGAATAGTTTAGTTAATGCTGCTGCCCTGTTGTTGATCCAATATGGATGGGCTGCACTTCTGAAAACACGAGTTTTAGCAACAGCAGAGTAATTTTTCTTCGAGTTGGTATTGTGTCATCATTCTTTCCCTTTCTTTTTTAAATATTTGAGGTTTTCATGAGAGCCACCACTTGAAGAGCAGCCTGACTGCCCCTAACAACGATCACAGCATCCCTGGGGTACCAATTCCTACCGGGAGGAATCTGCCCCTTCCTCCTGTATCTCCCTGGGGCTCCGAAGCTTCTGCTCGAGCTGAGCTCACTGTGGATGGTAAATAAGCACTAACAGATAACATCTAGAGTGGTTTCCAACTTTGAACATTTTTCTAAGAAATACAAAGGTCAAGTGCAGCGAAATTGTTTTTAAAACCAAACCAGCCAGCAAAGGAAAGAATTAATTGCAGGTTTGAAATAACATGACGACGTCGGAAAATAGCAAAAGGGATTTGTAGCTTGAAATCTTATTCAAATGATTTATGTTCGTCATATTTCTGCTTGTAAACAGAGATTAGAGAATAAACTGAATAAATCTCCCACTAAGGCATAGGAAAGCACATGTGCATTGCTAATGCTTTAAAGATTCCAGTTAGAGCTCTAGGTTTCGCTAACAAGCAGACACGTTTTTTGTAATGAAAGACGAGTAGAAAATACTTTCCTGTGAATTAATGAGCTAATTTTTGGATTACACTCACAGCTGTTACTACACGGGCTGGCTTTGGTCATTGTAATGTGTTCTGATGGTACCCCAGTGAGGAGGGAAGTGCTCTCCCAGGCCAGGAGCAGTTCAAAGCCGCTGATTGCGCCGGTCCTTGGAGCTCGCAGCCTCGCCACGATCCGAGCTCTGCATCTGCCAGAGCATCCCCGTGGCAGGGCTGGGAGCTCGGGGGGACCCTGCCCCGGCAATGCGTTCAAGATGTCAGGACCCAGCCCAGGGCAGACACCAGCAGCGACTCCAGAGCCCTGGCAGGCGGGCAGGGCGCTCCTGCGTTCCCTCAGCAACCATCAAACCTCATCTGGGTAACGCAGAGCACGGCCTCTCCCAGCGAGCCAGCCTTGGCATGTGTCACACTGTTTGCTCAAGCCAAAAATAAATACATTTCCCCTTTTTCCTTCAACTTCCACGCTTTGCCTGCTGTTCCATTTGAAATACAACATGTGCCCCGTGCCAGCGAGCGAGGTCTGGCCGCCTCTGCTCCAGCAGGGCTTTAATGGGAATCGCCCCTAGAAAGGCCTGGAGCACTGACCTGGCTTTACGTGGACTTTGGGAATAGGCAGAATTTGCCTTTCTGCTCCAAACTCTGCAGCTCGGAGCCCCGGGTCCCCTCACGCCTGGTGCATTACCCACTCTCCATTAACAGATGTTAACAGCTCCGATAGAACGCTGGCTCTAATGGGAGCTGCAGGATGATGGATAGCTGCAATTCATCCATCAGGAAAGGCTCCTTTTAGCGTCCCTGGCGGTGTTTTACCTGTGTTTAAAGCATCTCTAAAGTGATCAATTAGCCAAGAACTTTTAAACAAAATCTAAAGCTCAGAGCTGCCTCGCAGCCCAACAGAAAGCAGGAAAGATAAATGGGGTTTGTAACACCCCAGCGTTTAAAGTAATGCATGTGTGAGGGTCACCGCAGCGCTTCGGGGGCTTTCATTTGCACAGCGAGGAAATCAGGGCCTGGCATGTGTGAGAAATAACCACAATTTGCTGAACTGCACACACATAAACCCCTGTTTGTTTAAAAAGGTTTGTCCTCCACATCCTTGTTTTCACAAACTGATAATATAAGCAAAGGAAAATACTTTATGATTTGGGGATTTTCCACTTGTTCACTCCAAACGCTGCAGTGAATTTTAGAGTAGAATACTGCAGGCTTACATCACAAATAAAATAAGAATCAAGTGGCTGAGTAATCTACCTTACAACCAGCTTTCTCTAGTGTGGAATTACCGGTGAAAGGACCTTGTTACTGCGTTTGAATGTATAGCACCCTACATTTTTTTGGAACCATACAACCAGTTATTAAATTGAAATCTCTCTTTGTGCTTCAGATTTTTAAAATGATGTTTTTAAAGCATTTGCCTCCGTTCTTTCTGGTGCTGTTTGGAGGTATTATTGGAGATGTGTAAATGTGCAATAATTCAGCTGCCTCTTGTCCGGGGAAATTGAATATTCATGAGTAACTCTCACTACAGCCTGGGACCCCAGATGCAAATAAACACCTTCTTGTGCCAGGACACGGGGCCCATTTCTCACTGAGAAATTATCTCAGTGAGAGTCCACGATCCCTGATTCTTGTTCCTTTTCTTTTTTTTTAGCTTTGTTGTTGTTTTGGGCGAATGTTTGTGTCCATGTTTGCGTACACCGCACTCTCCTTGCATTCTGCAAGAGGAAAACCTACACAGACAATGCTGGCACAAACTCAGGCAGAGCATCAAAGCTTCATACTCATTCCTCAGTGAGATTCCTTCTCAGAACTTATTTTTACCTCTTATTTTTGTGAAAGGTGCGATTGTTACTCATGGTAAGAGTGATTCTGTTATTTAAATCATAGAATATGAGTGAGGATTTATTTATATCCAGGCGGTTCCTTAAATGGGAAACAATGCACTGGTGTTTGTTCTAATGCATTATTAATTTCAGCCTGCTGGATTTCTGCTCTTCTAGACCATGGACCTATTGTCGAGAAACAGCAGAATTTTGTATACATTTAAATATATACAGATTCCCAAAGTTTGAAATGGGATGATTTGTGCTCTTTGCAGTATATTTACCCAGAAAGGTTTGGCTCAGCTGGAGCATCTGGTTCTCAGGGTGTTCCTAGGTTTAAACCCAATTTTGATTTTGACATCAGAAGACCAAGGGACAGAAGGTCACACATCGAGCCTTTGCTCAGCTGGAAAGGAGAACCGAGATCTTTCTGTGCTGATCAATGTCCTGCAGGGAGAAAATGCTGGTGCAGGGCCCCACAGAGCCCAGCACAGGAGAACAGCGGGAGAGGGATGAGGACAGGGTGGCTTTCATGACCCTTCTGTGCAGGAAAGACCACATAGGAATGGTCAGAAACAGAGGAGGGAGCCTCTGGGGGTTCTGCAGAGTGAATTTCTGGGTGTGTCTTAGTGGGCACGGCACAGGCAGAGGGAACATTCGCAGGTCACGCCTGGTCTCTAGGCTGGATCTGAAGAGCTGCCCAGGTGCTTGTAACAAAATCCAGGCCCAGGTGATTAAACCTGATGTGGTGACTGCTTCTGATTCCAGCTTTAAAGGGGAGCCCAGCATGCTGGGACACTCCCCAGGGCTCCAAGTGCAGCTTCCCTTCGAGTGACTGCAAAGGTACAGATCTAAGCAAGTTTGGGGTCTGAGCATTTATTTTTCAGCTAGAATCTTGTAAAGTAAAATCACATGGCTTTCCCAAAACAAGCCAGCTCGCTTCTATGCCATATCTGCAAACAATTAGTCAAAAATGGTACTTATTTGAAGTGCAATCGTCTTAATCTTCCTGCGTTAGAGAATTCCCAAGCCGTGAGCCAATGTTGTGACAGATAGTTTATTATTTGATAACACAGGCGTTCTGTACACCAGCACTGCTCTGGGTGCAGAGTCCTTTAATCAAGTGCAGGGCTGGCAACAGAAACCGTGGATGCCTCAGCCCCGTGAGTGAGGGGAAGTCATCAACACTGATTTGCTCTGCTGAGAGCACTCACTCCTCACAGAGCGTCTCCTTTGTTCCTGCAGGAACTGCCTCGGAGCTCAGCCCGTGCTCCAGGCCCTGGCCCTTGCACTGCTGCTTCCTTTCTCCCCTCTCTCCCCGGCTGACTGGGAGCAGATTTCCATCCTGCCTGATTAAGGTAAGGTTTATAATTGCAGCTGGAATTATTAGAAACAGAGATGGTCCTTGAGGAAATGCACTTGTGGACAGCTGTGCGTTACATGTGACAGCTGGGTGTTAATTTTTTGGTGCAGACCGTGAAGGAAATTTGGCATGACTCTAAGATAAAACACAATCATTAGGGCAATTAGCTTCTCCATTATTCTGTTCTTCCTAAAATTTGCCCTAACCTGGCCAGTGCAGAGTTTGAGGTTGACTCTGTTTCCTAACTACAGTACTGATGATGTTCATTTCCCAGCTAACAGCCTTGCTGTGCCTAAAGGTGTTGAACCTTGCAGTTCTCCTGCAGAAAATGGGATCCTCGTGTACCTCAGAGTGACCAGAAGGCTGCACTGTGAGGGCTCTCCAGGTTCTGCAGGCATCCGCAGGTTTGTAAGCTGGTTGCAATTGGTGTAGGTTTGTTTTTCTCCTTTAAAATTCAATTCGAATGAATTCAGTATTGCTGATATAAATTCTACCAAGGGCATGTCAGCACACACAACACTGTCCTCTGATACCTTGTGGAGAGGGAGGTGCTTGAGATTTACTGGGAATGGCTTCCCTGGATTTATCACCGCCACGTTTCCAGGCTTTGCGATGCGGGCTCCCTGTGGTCGCTCTCAGGGAGGAGGAGGAATGCACAAACACTGGCAGTCAAACAAACCCCACATCTTTGGGGTGTGAACCGCACGCCCTGAAGTGTCCCAGGTCGGGCTGGATGGGGCTTGGAGCCCCCTGGTCTGTGGAAGGTGTCCCTGGCCATGGCAGGGCTGTAATGGGATGATCTCCAAGGTCCCTTCCAGCCCAGGCTGTCCCGGGATTCTGAGATTTCTGCACATCCTGAGCTTGGAGGCCTGGAGAAGGTGGGACCCACACACAGCAATTCCAGGTGGTGCAGTCCTGTGCTGACATGAAAATGGCTCGTTTGTTTTTTACAGACCTGGAAATTCCTGCCAATGAATAAAGTTTTGGATTGCATGGGGGTTCAGGACATACCTCCACAGACTCAATCTCCAATAATGGACAAGTAACACACAGTATTTTATACTAATTCAGAAACTGATATTTTGTAGCTTTCACAGCAGTGTCTAAAAAAATTATTCACTGCTAAGATCCCTCATAAATTTCTATAGCACATTTATGTTCCAAATCTGCATTTAATTTAGGTTTAATAACACATTTATAGTGCAGCGTATTCACTAAATGCTAAATGATTATTAAAACCTGTGGAGGATTAACAACTCCATAACTTACATTGGAGATACCTACATCAGCTCTGGGCTACTTGTGGATATCCCACCACTGCCGAGAGCCCAAATCCCACACCTTCCCTTCCAGGAGAGGGGCCCCAAAAGGGATTTCCCTTTGTGCCCCCAACCAGGAGAGCAGGAGTGACGGCCAAGCTGCGCTGAAACAATCTGAGTTTCCCCACTCACCTGCAGAGAGCCAGGATTTCATCCCCCAGGAGATTTCCTCGTTTTTCAAGGCACAGTTGGGTTTCAGTTTTGAAGGACAGAGCCCCAGCTGCTGCTCCTGCACTGGGGTGGCCCTGATTGAAGTTGTTTAAGAATCACGTTCTGTGTTTTGTACCCTGGTAAGGGGGGCAGGCTGGGGCAGAAACACCAGTGATGGTGTGGGCTGGGGAATGGTCTCTGCAGGGAGAGCCTCAGCCACCCCTCCTGAGACCACACGTGACATCACAGACATTTATTTATATGTGACAGTAACCCTGAAAACCTGCAGGATGGGGTAGGACACAACTGGGGATGTTTCCAGTTCATGACCAGTTCTGCTCTTTATTTCTCCTCTTTTGCTTGGTGGGCAACTGGTGAACTTCTGCCCAAGGGTGCCCAAGCGTCTGGAACGGCCCTTGGCATAGCACGAAAACCAGAATTATTGCACATAAATTATGTGTTGGGCATGGATAGGGGGTCTTGTGTCCTTGAGAAAGTCCTGAGCCTTGCGGGGAGGGAGGCCCTGAGCTCCTGCTCTGGTGGGAGGTGTTGGGTTGGGGCTGGGTGGTCTTTACCCCTTAATCTGCTGTGAGGCTGTGAAATCTGTGACACAGCCAGGCTGAGCTGGGTCACTGCGCACGACTGGGTCAGTGTCTAGGGTGTGGCTGCCATATACACCTCTGGGGTTAGAACTTCATTTCCTAAGGGTTTGCTTTGAAACATGTGAATGTTTTCCTAAACTGGAGGAGGATTGTGAGCCGGTAAGTGTTGCCTCATGGAAATGGAGCGGACACTCCGTTTGTACTCCATGGATCCTGCACGCTGCCCTTGCCTGCACTCCTGCTTTAACCCACCTGCAACGCAATAGACAAAATACCAGAAGTATTAGACAAAATAACAGAGGGAAAGAAAAACTAAATTTCCTTGTCAAAATATCTGTTTGTGCAAGCCTGACAAGGTTTCCTGGCGTGTGCCATGAGGAACGGGATTATTTCTGTGGGCGCTGCAGAGGGGACACTGCGGCTCTGCCGGGACACGCCGAGCTCCGCCCCGCAGCCCGATACCATCGGGTCATTCAATCCTGCGGAATACCTGCGAGCAGGGCAGCGGCAGGGAGCTGTGGAAGAGAGAGAGGCAGCGTCATCTCACACCCTCCAAGGATAACAGTGCTTTTTCCTTGGGTGACCCAGGCTCCGAGCAGCTTTTCCCTGGCCAAGCTGGAAGGGGAGCCACTGGAAAAAAAATGCTTCAATCACTCATAATACTTTATTTTATCCTACTCCAAGGTATTACCCAGCTTTGACAAGTTTATCTAACAATACTACTGATATCCTCAGCCATGGTGTTTCTGCAGTGAAAAAGAGCATTTGATCCAAGGTGGATATTGAGTTTTCCGAAGCATTCCCAGCAGTTCCGTGGGATACCCTCACGCTGCTGCCCTGAACTCTGAGTTTCTGACTGGCTGGGGAGCGCAGGGTGAGCCTGGCTGGGATGAGCAGGACACCAGAGATCAGGCTGTGCTGCCGGCCAGGCACCCAGCAGGGCAGGGGGACCCGAGGGAAGGGGGTCCCTGGGCACTGCCTCTGGGACCACCAAGCACCCAGGGGGGTTTGTGACCAGAGGAAGCAGCTCTGGCCCTTCCCTCCCTGCACAGAGCTGCACAAGCACCTGCGGCTCTGTGGGACCCAGGGGAGCCAGCACCATCTCGGGGTGCAGGGCTCCAGCACCAGGATTGGCCTCCGGGCACGGCCACTGACCCTGGATGAGCCCAGCCGGGCACTCCCTGTCCTGTCCTTCTCTGACACATCCATGAAACTCTTCATTTTTATGAAGATATTGTGGTGTAAAGGATCAGGTTTGAAGGTAAAAATAACCAGAAGCCAAAAGCCAGGCAGTGCCATAGGGGGTCAGAGCATCCATGTGCAGGAATCCTGTGGTGTCTGGTCCTCCTGCCACTGAATGCTTAATTAAATGCTAATTTGACAATTAAAATATAGATATGCAACTACTGGTAACAAGGGAGTCCTGGAGAGCAGAACCAGGATGGGATGACCCCGTGCTGCTGCTGACAGGCTGAAACTCAGCGGCAGCGGGTTTGTGGTGCCTCTGCCTCTGGGTGTCTGGGCTGACACCCAAAGCACAGAACTTTGTTTGCTGTGAATTGTGGTTTGAAGCTGCACCCACAAAGACACTGCAGAAATGTTTCCATTTCAGTCCATCAGAAATACCCTGGTCAGCCATGACTAAAGACTTAAATCCCCTCCCAGGACAGTGAACGTAACTCAATAGATCCATCCCCATGAGCTTGAGTGAAGGACTAATATTAAAGAAATCCTTTTTGTTATCAAATCTTTCAAGTCCATTAGGACTTATTCAGGCATTCGAGTTTCATTACAGTCCATGGTTTCTGGAATTTCATCCTCGGATTTTCTGTCAGTTGTTTCTGGCACTCTGGGCTGGGGAAGGAAGGCCGTGAGGAGGCACCTTTTAGCCTGTTGAGGGTTTTTTTCTCCTTTGAAAATTCCCATTGTGTGATATGCCTGCATGAGGAAGTCTAGGGGTTCTGGACGAGCCTGTTCAGCCAGTTAACAACAGATCGCTTTCATTGCTGGGGCACGCCAGCGATCACTGCGGTGCTGAGCTCTGCAGGGGCTGGGTGGGGCTGAGGGGGCTGCAGACCTGGACCCCGGCCCCAGCTCATCACCGAGGCAGAGCCCAGGGTCCAGTGCCCGCTTCACTAAGAGAAGAAATGTCCTGTAGGACAGACGGACAGACCTCGAGCCCTCTTCAGTGAGCAGCGGTGGCTCTGGCGGGTTTTGGCTCAGGTTTATGGAGTGCAATTGGTTACTTTGAGACAATAGAAGGGCTCTTAGGAGGTGTAAAGGCTCACTGGAAAGGATGAGCTGAAGAATCCGTAATGCTGTGATCAGAGATCCATGGAAGAAGCTCCTGATGTGCAGCATAACTGGGCTGGTTTCTGGTGTTTAATTAATCTGTGTCACCAAATGGGCTTTGGCTCAAACGAAGTTAATTTTACTTAACCTAGAATGCATTTTTTCTGCTCTGTGGAGTTTGTCCATCCTCTCAGCTGCTTTCTCAGTGCTCGTGAGGTTCCGCAACGCTCTGACTGCCAGCAAAACCTGGTATCATAGCAGTGATGCTGTATCTTGTTAAATCTGTGTTGTTTATTTCAATTCTCCTCACCCCCTCAAACAATCAGTTAGGGCAGGATCAGCTGACAAGGGCTTTAATTTCCCCTCAGCTGCAGAGGCAGCGGTGCAGGGAGGTCCTGTGCTCTCCCACCCGGGGCAATGGGAGCGGGGAGGAGAGCCCTGGATCAGACAGGAGAGCCCTGGATCGGCCCCCTCAGCAGGAGTTTTATGCCCTCAGTTGCTTCTGCAGCCACCAAACCTCCCCTGCCCTTCCCTGCGTACTTAAGGGCTGCGTAAAGCAGGCTGAGCTAATCCAAGAGGGGAGGAATTTCCAACTCCATTAACTTTTACTGTAACCTGAGAAAACTCTTTCCAGATTGTTTGTGGGCAAATTGCTCTTGTTAATGGCCAGAGTGGAGCTGGAAATATTGCCTCTCCCCCTGCCGCCAGCCCCCCGCCTGCTCGCAGCCAGCCCTCGCCCTGCTGCCCCTGCTCCGAGCCCGTGCAAAAGGGAGCCAGAGCTGCAAGTGAGATATTTAAACTCCTGCAAGAAATGAGTTGGCTTTGACCAGGGTTTTCTGCTTTATTTCTCCTATGAAAGCAGTGGTTCTGTGCCTGGAACAGGAGATCTACTTAGCAATAAGACACTTCCAGTTTGATAAAATCTCATTTAGTTAAAAATGAAATGCAAAGCCACTATAAACACGTGGATGCCAGCTCTGGCCCTGAAATCCCAGTGAGCTGCTGCCCCGGCCGTTTTTCCAACACTCCCAGCTTGTGGGGGTGATTTTGGGGCTGCAGTACCCAGTTAATGGGAATGAGAATGGGAATAAATGCCAGTCCATTGACCCTGCTGTCAGCAGCAAATAAACCCCAGCCAGCAGTGACAGCCCCTCCGTTCTCCCCGTGCAGGAACAGGGCAGCCGGAGAGGCTGGGGCTGTCCCCGGAGCCCTGGCAGTGTCCCTGGAGTCCTGGCAGTGTCCCCAGCCAGGCTGGACGGGGCTGGAAGCAGCCTGGGACAGTGGAAGTGTCCCTGCCATGGCAGGGGACAGGGATGAGCTTTCAGGTCCCTTCCAGCCCAAGCCATTCTGTGACTGGTGACCCACTGAGGCCAATTCCTGAGCCACACGCTGATCCTGTCAGGGTACAGGCTCCTCCTGCAGCTCCTTTCTGATAATGGCTTCATTTTCTGCCTCGTGGACAGAGCAGGTGGTACTCATTTTTTCCAAACTTTTTTATTATTATTATCTAATTTTGTATTGACATATTGACATGGAAAGTACAATTTTGTAGTCAGTTAATTAACCTCTTTTTTTGGTGTCCATGGAAACAGCTAATCAAGTGAAACTGCAGCATTTTAACGGGGCAGATACAATTTCATTCATATCCTGCTCAGTGCTGGCTCTGCGAGGGATGGCAGTGGTGAGGATCTCTGGCCTCCGTTTCCCAGCGTGGATGGCCTTTCACTGCACTCATTCCACAGCCACATCGTGCCTCTCAAATGAGATGTTAACACCGGGAACGAGCTGCTCCCTCGGGACGGGAATGTGCAGAGAGGAACTCCCAAGAGCAGCAGAAGAGAGCTGTTTTCACGAACTCAAGTGCTGCACTTGGAAATGGGTAATAATGGTTGGTTTGAGTCTCTGTTTGTATGTGAAGCCAAAACTTCACCCTGAAGCTGTTCAGCCACCACAGGAAATTGATTTCTTACAGCTTAATTCAGCTGCATCCTTCCTTCAGATGAAACTTAAAGCTGATTTAAAATAGTCTCTGTCACTTTTTTTTTTGTAATTGCACCTGCAAAAAATCTGAATCCTGAAATCTGCCATGGCTGTGAATATTTCCCAATTCTTTATACTTTTATAGGCTACGTTAAGCCCTGACTTTTCTTCTTCGTGCTGTGTCTTTGCACACACCTTGCGTACAAGACATATAAAGGAATGCAGAAGTGGGACCACAGAGCATTTCCATGTCTGCTCCTCTTAGATTACATCCCTGGGGAACCCTCAGGAGGTTTGATGTGGTTCCCTCAGTACCTTTAACTTTTACCTGCAAGGGAACAGAATGGTTTGCTTGGGAACCATTTGCACATTGTGGCAACGAAATCCCGGTTGGTCAAGGCTCCTGGGGGTGAATCTGCACCCAGCAGCCATGGGGGATCTGGCGCTGTGCCTCAGAAAGGGCTTGGACTGTGCAGGTGGGTGCTGCCCATTCTCCGCAGGTCACGGGGAGATGATGGTTTAGGTCAGCAGCCTGGAGAGGAGGGCCCTGCCAGGCGAAGGGATGCCAGATGGCTTTGTTCCCCTGCTTCGCACGCTGTGAAAGCTGAGAGAAAAGCGTTTGGAGCTGTCCTGGGTTGCTGAGGGTTCCTGGGGTAAAGAGGACTGAAGGTGCCCCTCAGGCTGTGAAGAAACCCCAGCAACATCAGCTCTGTACCGAGCAATTCCGATTTCCCCTGTTCTAGCAGGTTCTGACAGTCATTGTTTAAGGTGGCACGCGAAGGGCTGTTCTCTAAACAAGATCCCCTTTATTGTGTACCAGCATCTCCTGTTCCGTGTGCGCAGAGGCAGCGTCCCCAGTCCCTCTGCCAAACGAAGAGGACACTGGGATAACTCCTGTGGATACTTCGGCCTCCCAGGAACTCCCAGGGAAATCCTGGACTGTCCTTGCCCTGCACATTTTTTGTCATCAGAGACACCAAATGTGGCGTGAAGGTGGTGGGCACTGCCATGGGAGGAACTCCTGAAAGCCGGAAAGTGAGGAGAAATCAGGCTGGTGAGGATTATGGGGGTTTTATACTGAAGCCAAGCCCATCTGGCAGTACTTGGCAAAAATATTAATGACCAAAAGACGTATAAATTTAGACATTTTTCTTCTTTTTTTCCCCACTTCTTCTTCTTGCAAAACTTTTGTCCAACTTTTTTCGTACTTACTCTGTGCATTTGTGAGCCTGTCCATCTGTTTCCCTCACTTTCTCTTTTTGAGTGTAGGGTTGAGAGGCTGGCAGAGAGATAGACTCCAGATGTCAAGAAAAAAAAAAAGACAGGAAAAAAATCGCAAGACCTGATCCCAGCAGTGAGTGTTCTGAATCAATGGAGTCCACAGTGCCGCAGCCCGCAGAGCCCCGCTCTGCCTAACAAAGGCATTATCTGTGCCAGCAGCAGGCCTGCCCCACTGTATTTGTGCTCCCAGCTTATTCATATTCAGAGGAAGTGCCCTGGGTCGGGGAGCGCTCAGCTCCGTGACCCCAGGGTCAGGTTTAATTGCTCTAAAAGGTGGCACATGGCAATGAATGAGCTCTAATGATTTAGATAGTATCTATTTCACATCAAGAAGTTTCCACTCTGAGCAGACCCTAATCGAAAGTAATCTGAAAATTAGAGAAAATAAAAACCATGCCCACAATGACCTAAATACCTATTTCCTTGAATTTTATGCCCTAAATAACCTCATTCCTGGGAAGTTTAATTTTTCCCTTCTGCTAAATATACAATTGCCTGGGAGAAATGATTGGTCATAATCAAGGTTTTTTAAAGCTGCAACTGTTAAAATATTATCGTTCTACTAAGAATTTTGGAGGGGAAAGCAGCCAGTGCAGAGGGAGGGGTGAATACCCCCAGGCTGTCAGAGTGAGTGTCCCTGGGAACTCTGCTTGTGCCACTTTTTTATATATGTGCAGGTTTAGATTTTATAGGTGATTTGCATATTTTTATATTTATGTCTGTGGGAGTCGCATGTGTCTGTGTATATACGCACACATTGTGTGCTGTACACGTGTCCAGAGTGTGTACAAATATTGTGGTTTATACACTTCCATATTTATGTGTATTTAGGTACGAGACCTGCACCATCCTTGGAGTCACCTCTTGCTTTCACCCCCTAGCCAGGCACACAGCCCTGCACCCATCTCTGCAGGGGCTGCGGGACGCGGTTTGCAAGCAATTAACATATTGAGGTATTTGTTTGGAAAAGTGAGCGATTTCTTTATGACCTTGAGCCATCAAAGACTAAGTATGCAATTACTTTTAGCTGCAGTGAGGTATTTAAAGTCGAGCATGTGTTTTAGGGCTTTGATAAATCAGGGCATAGCAGAAACAAATTTGAAAATAAAAAATATACAGAGAGAGGAGGGGAGAGTCATTTCAGACGGCAGCCCTGGCAGTGTTGCAGGTCTCTCACGTCACCCAGATCCTCTGCTGTGCAATACTGTGCACCCTGGTGCCATCGCTGCCCGTGAGGGACAAAGCTGCCCCTGCTGTGCCCGGGGCACCCCTGGCAGAGCCCAGGCTGCCCCAGCCCCTGTGAGCTCAGCCCAGAGCCGTGAGCTCGGGGCAGGGGAAGCTGCAGAAGCAGAAACCCAATTTGTGTTGCCTTCGGGTACAGGTGGAGCCATGTCTGGTTAGGATTGGGTTATCAGAGTCAGCAGAGGAAAATGACAACCCTGTGACCATTATGGGACCGGCACAGGGTGCCCAGGGAAGCTGAGGCTGCCCCTGGATCCCTGGCAGTGGCCCAGGCCAGGCTGGACGGGGCTGGGAGTGCTCTGGGACAGTGGGAGGTGTCCCTGCCATGGCAGGGGTGGCACTGGATGAACTTCCAGGTGCTCCCGGCCCAAACCAATCCGTGATGATTCTGTAATTACAACCATAAACAGCCTGAGGGGCACAAATAGTGACCCAGAACTTACCAGAGAGAATTTCACATTCATTCATTTAGAAATTAGTAGGATTTCAGCTTTCAGCAATTTTTGCAGAAGCTTCAGCTGCAGGGAAGAAGGTGGCGATGGCTTCTGTGCTAAGCTAGAAAGACCTCGCAAGCCCCCATGGGGATGCTGAAGATTCAGAAATGGAAATGTGGGCACATCCTGGCTGGCTCCTGGGGGAAGCTAAAGGGACCCCAGTGCTGCAGGGATCACCCCTGTGCCCAGCAGGGTGCTATGTGCACAGTGGGAAACAAGACAAGCCACTGATTTCAGGGGTTTTTAATAATTTAATAATTTTCTCACCATCTTTTGTCACGTTGAATCTTACCCTGGTTGCTATTTCTTCTCACCTGTGCAATATCTTGGTATTGTTGCTCATTTCTCTATGGCTTTTCTAACAGAAAGCCTTGGGGAAACACAAATGCAAGGAAAAGGAACACAGCCCCTGTGTATGAAAGGCTTTTCTGTACAAAAAGGCAAAAATACAGGGGGCAGTTAAGGGGCTGGAGAGGCACGTGCCCGTTTCTGTGTGAAGTCCTGGGTCTGGGTGTCTCCTGCAGTCCCCAGAGCAGCAGTGCCTGCTGGGGAGGATGCTCTGGTGTGGGGAGGATGCTCTGGTGTGTGCAGCATGAGCCTGTGACTCCAGCAGTGAAAAACGGGGCTGTCTCCTCACCCTGCCGTGTGCAATTGTCCCTCTCCCTCCCTCTGCAGCCATCCGGGCATCTTGGTGCAAAATGTGGACATTTTAAACCATAACTTTCCTTTGCTGAGCTATTGATCCTGACTGCGCCTGAGATTTTGGAGTTTCCCAGATACAATAAGTGT
The DNA here is from genome assembly GCA_013400735.1 of Pomatostomus ruficeps. Taxonomy (NCBI): domain Eukaryota; kingdom Metazoa; phylum Chordata; class Aves; order Passeriformes; family Timaliidae; genus Pomatostomus; species Pomatostomus ruficeps. The sequence goes on from VYZT01040879.1 coordinate 80,178, forward strand.
GTTTACATGCAGTAGTCAGAGAGGAAATTGCATGTGAAAGCACTCAGTAAGGAGATGGTATTTTGTTGCAATGCTCCATGAGCCTTGTGTTTACATGGGGTTTTTAAGCAGAATTCAAAGCATATCTCCTTTTTGTGATGCATCAACAAGCATATCAAATGATTGTTCAAAAAGCTTGTGCTGTGTGCAAAAATAGAAACCAAATGGCTGAGTAATTTCCTAGAGGAAAAAAACCCAACCTGCTACAGCAATTCCATGGTCTATTTAAAACTTCTTTACAAAACCTTTTAAATAATAAAACTCTACACTCCCAATTAAAAAAACCTACTGGCTCTTTTGGGTTCATGTTTCTAAATATTCAGCATCGTAGGGCCATTACAGGGACAGCATTTTCCCCCTCCAAAGGTTGTTCCTTTCTCTTCTGCAGCTGCTCCTCAGCCCTGAGTCTTTCCTTGATGTGTTTATGGTCCCATGGGACACCCCATGTCCCATGTCCTTGGCACTGCTTGGAAAAGACAGGACAGGAGAGGGGAGGGGACGGAATTCAGTGTAGGGGAAGCTGAAGAAGGAAAAACCCAATTTACGTTGCCTTCAGGTACAGGTGGAGCAATCACTTAATACAATCAGTTCACATCTTCACCATGAAGACATAAATGAGTTTATATCTTCACCAGACCTTGTGCTGACAGCCACTGCAAGCAGACGATGAGCTCTCACCCTCACAGGTGTCACGTTCCACTTGAACCTCCACAGTTCTTAGTTGCCAGGCCCCAAATTTCAAAACACCTCGCATTTTTGACTTTCCCTCTTTGCTTGGAGGTACCGGGGCTGCCCAGCCCCAAGCCAAGCAAGGTACCACACCACAGACCCAGTGCTGGGTGCAGCAATCACAGGAAACGTTACTGATTGAAATCCGGCATGTGGTTCTGTGTTTAATGCTGCTCAGTGAAGCTGCTTCACTCATGTGCCTGTGTACACACACAATTTAGGCCATACTTTTCCAATTACTTCCCTGCAGCTGATCACTCTCAAATGGAGCTCTGAGGCTGGGTGATGGTAGCTCAAGGCTCTCAGGCTCCCTGCACACACTTGAGATTTCCTAAACTGTTACTGACAGAGCTGTCTTGTTGATAATTTCCTTTTGCAAGAGGCCTGGCTGCTTAGGTGAAGAGTCCCAGAGTCAAACCCACAATATTTCCCTCGCTGAGCATTTTGTAATCCCCCCTGGGTTCAGGGGTGCTCCCTGCTGGAGGCACAGCTGGCAGCACAAGCCAAGCCCTGAGGCACCTCACAAAGTCATGTCCCAGCCTCCATCCCCACAAAAAGCACGGACATGACGTCTTCCAGCCTTTCACATCCCCTGGTTCCCCAAAACAGTGCCAGGCTCAGGGCAACACCCCAATTTTCTGTGCTGCTGCACCTCAAGGAACATCATTCTGATGGTCAAAGCAAGCTGCTCAGCCCGTGCCATGTTTGCCTGCAAGGAAAGGGGATGTTTATGTTTATTCCAATTGATGCTGATGGATGACACTTTTGTTCCATTCAGCAGCTGCTTGGCCCATTTAATACCACAAAAGGAGATTAAGATCCAAAGTCCGGCTGTGTTATGAGTAACAGCCGTTTAATAAAAATAACAGTGAACAACAATTGGAAGTTTGGCTTTTAGCTATTATTATTGTCTAAGGTTGGTTTTTTTTTTTTTGTATAAATAAATATATATCTATACATATTAAAGGAAAGTACCTAAGGGCAAAGTGATGTGTTTCCAGATAAACCCTCCAACTGTTCTAGATTTCTCACCCAAATCATTCTGGAAAGTCTGGTAATGTCTAGGAAGCAGTATTATGTGTCTTGTGAACCCACAGGTAGATCCAAGGTCAGGAATTCCCCCATGGAGCTGTGCAGAAGGGCTGCAGCCAAACTGACTGCCCAGGGATCCATCAGCCATAAGCAAACTGGCTGAGAGGAAAGCTGAGCAGGATTTTCCAGAAGGAATCCACAGCCTCCTGCCAGGCTGCCCTGGGTACTCAGAATCAGCTCCTGGGATGGTGGCAAGGACAACGCTCCAAGGAAGAGCAAATCTTCCAGCGGCAGCGGCAGTGACACCTCTCCCTGTTGGAACTGCTGTATGGACAACTCCTTACCCAGCCCCTGCTCCCCTCCAGTGCCTGAGCCAGGGCTGCCCTGGGAAAGGGACCTGGCCAAGGTTTCCCCCGCCCAGCAGAGCGGGGCTGGGCTGATCTGCAGGCCCAGAATGGTGGGTTCATCTGTGCCTGTGCAGATCTGTTCCGAGCACAGGATTCCTTGGACCCCCAGGACAGGCATGGGAAGCGCCTTGTCCGGCCAAGCAGGCACTGACCATTTGGGGCTGGAGGGGAGATGGTTTTCAGACAGAAATCTCTCTTGATTTCTGCATCAAAGTAAATCACTGCTGACAGGACAGCGGTAACAGTCACCCCCTTCCATTACTACACAGTGAAAATGTCCAGCCTGGCCTGGGGCACTGCCAGGGATCCAGGGGCAGCCACAGCTTCTCTGGCACCTGTGCCAGGGCCTCACCTCCCTCACAGGGAGACAATAACAACTCTTCTGTCACAAGGGTGACCCAGGGCAGTGTGAGGTCTGTAGGAATCCGGGGCTCCTACCTGGAACACACCCAGCAGGGTGTTCTCTGCAAGGAATAAGAGAGCAAAGGATTAGTGAGCATCAGGAGCTGGATGGAAACAGGACTGCGGCAAGGGCAGCGAGACACAGTGCTCTGAGAAGCACCGGGCACGAGGACTGAGTCACTGCCTCAGATAAACATCCCCATCTGACGCTGCTTCCTCTTCAAATGCTACTGCATCCAGCAAAAACACACTGGAAACAAACAGCAGTTTCTGCACTGCAGTTAATTGCTTTGCCTGGGTCTATTTAATTCCCTGTTCAGTTTTAAGCACTGGACAAACAAACTCAAGCCTTAATATTCTCCTTGTTTTAAATAGCAAATCTGATTTAAGAAGTGTTTGTACAACGCTCTCTGGCACAGGGTGGGATTTTTGCAGTGTCCCGTGCAGGGCCAGGAGTTGGACTCGATCATCCTTGTGGGTCCCTTCCAGCTCAGGATGTTCTGTAGTTCCATGGTTCTTCTGTTACTCAAATCACATTTGTGTCATTGCCCAGAAAATGGAGAATCACCACATTCTTGATGACTTCATTTTCCCCCTCCGCACACAGCTCAGACGGAAAGCCCTGACTCTGAAGGTCACACGGCACTTTCTCTTCTGACCTTCGCGGCTGGTGCTGGAAGCTGGTGGCCCAAAGAGCCGTCAGCAACTTCCTGAAGCAGTCCTGGATCAGGGCGGGTTGCTGCTGGAGATTTAGAAAAGCATTAGAAAGAGTCACGGATTAAATCTGCAAACAGTTTCGGGAGATTTTCAAATGCCCCCATGACAGACAAGCTGCGAGGGAAGCGTCTGGCAGGGAAACAGCGTCTTGGAGAAACGAAGGTGTGTGACTGGGGAAAAAGAAAGGTTCCCTTTGTCTCAAGAGCAGAAAAGTCACAAATGTGATGAAGGTTTAATCCCTGCAGATGGTCTTTAGCCACAGCATCTTTATTCACTCCTTACCAGCATCTGTCGGAGAGTTGTCATCACTGCAGATGCCGAGAGCCAGGCAGGGAAGGATTGGAGTAAAGCCCGCTCAAGATAACAAGCTGGTTAATGGTGATGCTCCCTGTCAGCAGCCAGCTACGCTCAGCCTGACAGTTCCCTTTCAGGGCCTGGGGAGCTCTTATCCACTGTGGCAGGGCCCCACGGGTGGAATGTGGGGAACAAAAGCCCCACACAAAGGGAGCACTTTGGGGCTGGAGCGTGTCTGGCTTCCCCAGGCTTCCGAGAGGCCACACAGGGACGGCGGATGACGGGGCTCTAATTAATATTTCATTCTCAGAGTGAGTTATCCCTTGGGGAAAGTTAAAGGTTTGCACATTCTGAGGCAAAGTAGCGAGGCTGGTGATCTCGAATTAAGAAAGTATGCTGAAAGGAGCTGCTGCAGTCTTTAACCCTGGGCAAGGGACGCGTAAACCATCCAGCACTAGTGCACATTTTTAATTGTACAACTTGTTCTAGGTCCTATTTTAAGGTCTGCTCCAATAAATTCATACCTAAGTGCTGCTAGAAAACCTCCACCCCTTCTTGCCTTTCTGGCTCCTCTGGATTCAGGCATCTGATATTCCATATTGTGTGGAAGGTTTGTTTTCCAAACCAACCCACCAAATGTTTTATGACAGCGATCAAATGAAGTGGCTGTGGGCTGAGTTTTTCTTTGCTGAGTTTTCCCCTTCTTTGCTGAGGTCAGCAAAGAAGGGGAAAAGAATGGCCAGGGGAGGAGAGTTCCTACCGCAGCGAGTGCAGGGGGTCTGGGCGCAGCAGGGTGGTGGGGCATCCAGCCTTCGGGAGAACAGCAGGGGGCACATGGGGTAGGGGTGTCCAGAGGGACACACCGGGATCTGCAGCCGTGGAATCCCACCAGGCATCACCAGCAAGGAATAACCTTGTAAAGGAATCAGCCATATCACTCACCACCTCATCTTCCAGGTTCTCTGTCCAAGGGAACGGGAAAAGAAAGGCGAAATAGGAGGGAACGGGAAAAGAACCTGCGAAAGAGCTGTGGCCATGGTTCTGACCCTCAGCACCCACTGCCCAGCTAAGGGTGAGAAATGAGGGGTGAACTCCTCTGCAGGCCCAACCAAAGATGAACCGAGGGTGCCCCGGTGACCTCAGGAAGAAAGGGCTTCCCTTGGGCTGCTGTACAGAGCCCATAAATGAAGGAGCAGGGAAAACACAAAGGCTTTCAAGAGGTGTCACCTAATTGACTCTTAAGTGAGTGCTAATTATTTGATTGAGTTGAAGGTGAGAGGAAGACACGTGGTCACACAGAGCTTGCAAACACCTGCGGAGTGCGATAGGCGGAGGGAGCCAGGGAGGGAGCCTGGCACAGGGGCAGGAGAGAGGGGCTGCAGCAGCCAGGGCTGCGCTTGCAGCTGAACAGGCTGTGTTTCCAGTGCGAGACACTGAGGAGAAAAAAGAAAAGTGGCCTTTCTGCCTCACTGGCACCTGGAGATCCCTGCGGAGGAGCTGGGGAGATGGGTGGGTGCTGGCTGGCTGGGTGCCCTGGCTGGGCGCTCGCTTTCCTCCCTCCCAGCGCATCCTCCCCTGGGGATCCTCGCGGGTCCCTTCCACTCGGGATATTTTACGATGAGCCAGGGCTGCTCGTCCGTCCCCGAGCCTCGGGAGGTGCTCGGGAGGTTTCATTCCAGCGGGTCCCATTCTCCCGGCTGCGGCTGTTTCTGAACTGTGAACTCCCCCAGCTGGCGATCGCTCGATATCGCCGCGAGCCACCTCACCCCGCCCGAAATGTCCCTGCCGGGACGCTCTGCAAGAGCCAAATCCCCGATTCTCTATCAATGCTCAATCAATACCCATGGAGGAACATCACACTCACACTGCTTTTGACTTGAAGAGGACACAGCCACAAATCCTGGCCTGTGACACACGTGTCAGGTCGCTTGCATGTCCTCTCGGGCTTTGAACACGAGAGCACAGAAAGCACATCGCTGACTGTCCCTGAGGGAGCTGAGAGCTGGAGGGGACTCGTGCCACTGCCAGCTCAAGGTGTCCAGGAGCAGGGAGCAGAGTGGGAGGTGGGGGTGGCCTTGCATGGTGTGCAGGTTGCACAGGTCCCCAGGGGCCAGTCTGGAATAAACGGGGAGGTGCTGCAGGTTCCAGGGAGCACAAAGAACAGGAAAGGCTGGAGCACCTGGTGACCCCAGGAGGGAGGAGGCAGAGGGGCGTAAGGGCGTGAGTGCCAGAGGGGCAGTGGCAGCAGAGCCACCCCCTGTCTGTCCCAGCCGTGGGTCCCTGCTCGCTCCTTCCACCCACCCTCCGGGACCCCCAGCTGCCTCCCCACCCTCCTTCGCCAACCCCACAAAAAGGCCAGGCCCAGGCAATTGTGTACAAAACCTGAAATAGTTTTACTTTGCTTTCTTCTTTTTTTTTTCTTTTTTTTCTTCTTTTTTTAAACTTTGCTCTAGGTTTACTTAAGATTTTGTGAAGTCGATACAAGAGCATTTGATATGAATCGGTAAATAAAACACCGTCATAGATAGATAGCCACGATAAACTTTGTTAGAAATGTACATGTCGCGAAAAAATAATAATACTAATAATAATAATCATAATCATAATAAAAAAAGCCGGCGCGACGCCCAGGCCGGCACGGCCCCGGTGGCCCTGGCGGTGGCCCCGGTGGCCCTGGCACACGGCGGCAGGTGGCTCTGGTTCCCTGCAGGCGCCGCGCCCCGGTAATGTGTGTATATAAACAAAGCCCATAAGAAATGTACAAATATAAAAAGCTACAAACATTAATAAATTACATCGTCACAAAACACGGAAACACTCCACAAGGTGCTAGTAAAATAACTGTCTCCCTCCTCGTACAAGAAGTTACGCAAAGAGCTGGTACCGGCGGGCAGCGCCCGGAGAGACCCTCCCCGTATAAAAACCCGGCGGTGGTTATTCCAAAAGCTATGTACAAGCTACATTCTAGGAAAAGGGGCCCGGGAGCGCGGCCGCGCGGGGGGCAGGGGGTGCCTGAGAAACGCGCCCGCCACCTCCCAGCCCAACGCCTCGGCCCATGGCCGCTGTCCTGCGGTCCCCTCCCGCCACGCGGCCTTGGGCCCCCTCCCGCTTCCCGGCTTGGCCGCCACACCGGTGCGGCCACCCGCTCTGCCCGCTCGCCGGGCAGGAAGAGGGGCGCAAGGGCCAGCGCCGGTGCCGGAGCGGGGGGACCGACGCGCTCCTCGGTGGCCGAGATTAGTATTAACTTCTGCGGCTAGTCGCTCTCAGCACTCTGAGAAAGGACATCTATATTAAAAAATATTTATAGCAGGATTCTGTACAGTCCGACCGCTGAAAGTTAAAGGGATTATTGTGGTGGTGGCCCAGAACTGGGTGGCAGTGTCCTCGGGGCCACTAGAGCAGCAGCTTCCCGTTCCGGTGGATCTTCAGGATCTTGCCGAGCCGCTGCTTGGCCGTGGCCATCCCCTTCTTCGTGCGCTTCCCTGCAAGGAGAGCAGGCTTGGGGTGAGGGCCCACGGCCACTCCACACCACCCCACAGACCCTCCAGCCGCCTCCTGCCCCCACGGCCCTGAGCCAACCCTGCCAGCACCTTCAAGGACCCAGCAGCACCCCTCAGGAACAGGGCTGCTGGGCACAGGACAGGGCTCGGCTGGAGCACAGCCCCTGGGCAACCAGCCCTGCTGGGCCAGGGGCACAGCGCACACCCACCTCCCATGGACACGTCCACACCTGCTCTGGTGAGGGACAGATCTGCCCAGCACCTTCCTGTCCCTGCAGTACCAGCCCAGCTGCCCTGCGCCCTCACCTGCCCTGGCTCACTGCTCACGGTCTCCTCTCTGCCCACAGAGTGTCTGAAACCCCGCCCCAGCAGGGCCATCCTGCCCCTCAGAGACAGGCTGACACACAGACACACGGACACACAGACACGTGCCTGGCCAGCTCCCTTGCGTGGGCACTGCTGCGCTGCCCAGCTCGCCGGCCACACTGGGATTTGGCTGCATCAGCACCTGGATCTGATGGATCACCTTCCCGTTGCATCTTCCACTGCCTTGGACCTGTTTCCCACCGTTTTACCACAAAAGCACAATTCCAGGCAAACTCATCCTTTCCACTCCAGCTCTGCAGAGAGCCACAGGTACCACCAGCTCTGGGCAGGACCCCAGCCCCTACCACAGGCTACACACATCCTCCCATCTGGCCATCCAAGCTGCCAGGGTGCCGTGCCCTACCTCTAATCTGCTCCGCTTGAACACATGGAATTCAGGAAACATCTGCCACCTTGCCTCACGTGTCACCTTTCCCAGTGGATCACACACAATTTTCATGCTACACAGGGCCTGTCCCACACACCTGCCTCAGTTACACTTCCTGAGCCAAGTGCGATGGAGAGCAGGAGGTCCTAGCCCAGACTCTGGGACAACCTCAGCTTTCCCTGTGGCAGACAGCAAACATCCTCTTCCTCCCTCCTGCCTGTGGTTGTAGCTGTGTTACTCCCAAGGTTTGCTATTCCAGCTCTTCAGAGAGATCTGCACTGTGCCCTGCTCTGCATGTCCTGGGAGGAACGTCCTGGGCTAAGGGAGACACAAAACTGGTGCACAGCCCCACCAACACCACAGAGCCGGCCCCAGCCCTGGGCAGAGCAGCCTTCACAGATGCATCCTCCCCAGGACAGGCTTCGCCGGACAGGCTCTCTGGGATGGGACCTCGCAAGCTCAGCTGTGCTGGGCACTGCTCCTGCCTCACACCCTGCAGCCAACAGCCCAGCACAAGGACACCTCTTTGTCTCCCCAGTGCCGGGACAGCCGAGGCCGCAGGCCCTACACCTCTGACTGGATCTGACTCGCATCCACACCTGCACTTCTGCACGCCCCTGGCACAGCGGGCACGCCAAGGCCTGCGGGAGGCACGGGTTCCATGAGCGCTGCACCCTTCCCCACTCTGCACCACGACCCCAGGCGTTTCCTGGTACCTTTGGCGGAGGCATTGTTCTGCGAGGATGATGAGGGTCTCCTCTGTGTGAGGAAAACGCCGGGCGCCATCGGCTGCGATCCCCTGTTGGGCTGGGCGACCCCAAAGGTGCTGGCCCCGGCGGTGTACTCGTGATCTGTGAGGCTGCTGGCCTGCGACTCCAGCTTCGGCTCGGGTGAGCTGCCTTCCTGAGCCGCTTTGCTTGCGCTGGGGGCTGACAGCTTCTTTTTGGTATTTTTTTTCTTCTTGCCTTTTTGTTCCTCCTTTAAAATGACAAAGATGAAGCTCAGATTAATCCCCAGAAGACCTTTAGCTAGGGCAAGGGCCAGCGGCGTTGTTCAGGGTCCTGATACAACGACACCCCAGGAGTTGGCCCCGGACAAGCGCTCGGGGGCTGTTCCGACACCGTCTCGCTCACAGCTGCACACACACGTTTGCCTCTCGTGCCTCTACGTCCTCGCTCTGTGCGGGGCCTCCTCGTTCCTTAACACTGCGGTGAGCAGGAGCCGGCCGGGGCCGCACCGACACTGCCCTGGCACAGCAGCGTGGTCAGCATGGGCAAATCTTTCCATCTTCCACAAAAACTGGCACTTCCTATCTTCAGGGATCTTCACACCCTTGCACAACAGCATGGAGGATACCAAACATCCCACTGATCCAGCCTCTGCTTCCTGCTAGGACACACACATCATCTCCTGACCTCTAGCTGCAGCTGGACGTGCACGCCGGCACGGCAGCTGTCTCCCACTGTCCTGTGTCCCTTGTCTACTGTCAGTTCCTTCTTCACGAAACCCTGCCACCATCCTTAGAGCTCTTCTACTCAACAGTCTGCATCACAGAAGCCCAAGGCCGCCACAACCTGCATCTCCACCAGCTGGCTGAGGTGCCTCACCAACCTCGCTGCCACCGACCTTGTCACCCGAGAGCCTCACCATGTCCCCTCCGTGGGGCTTCTCTGACCCCTTCAGAGACCAGACACCTACCAAGCATCCACACTGCCCCAGCTCCTTTGCTGAACCGACCCTTTGCTCACAGTTCACCAAATCTTTGGAAGTAAACCCTGATGCTTCCCAGCAGCCAATCTGCCCAGGCAGTCACACCAGTCAGGCTCTCAAATGCACACCAAACACGCTCCTTTGGGGCAGCCTTCTCCTATTCTCCCCCAGCAGCCATTCTCTCTCCCTCATCCTCCCCTGTGCTCTGTCCCTTGCTGCCTGGTGACAGGGCCAGGTGTGACACCTGGGCCGAGCTCCTGTTTATTTCCCCGAGCCTACAGAGCCTCGTGTTGCTGGCAGGAGCAAACGCTGTGGCGGGCCGGCACAGCGCTGCCTCGGGCACGGCTCTGCTGCTGGGGACAGGCTCTCCTGTCCTGACAGCTCCTGCCTCCCAAGCAGCCTCTCACCTGCTGTGACAGCTTGGCGGCGGCAGCGGCGAGCCCGGTTTCGATGGAGGCGACTCTCGTGCCTTCTCGCACCGGTCTGTCCTGCCGAGGCACTGAGGGGCCAACTCGAGCTGCAAGGGAAGCAGAGGCAGGTGAGGGGGCAGGACTGTGCCCGTGGGAGCAGCACAGCCACGCACAGGGCAGGGGAGATGGGGACAGCACAGCCTCTGCCCTTCCCTTCCCTGGCTGCGAGTGAAGGCACCGGAGCCAAGAGCCTTGGGCACGGTGGCTGCTGACAGAGGTATCCCACGGCCGAGCAGCTCCACAGCCACCTGAAGCCAAAGCCAGGCGGGTTTGTGCCCACATCCTGCGTTATGAGTGTCATTTCCAAGGGACAACATTCACCCACAATGTGGGGAGGACATGCAGGGCCACACGATGAGACCCGGTCTGGGCTGCGTGTCACACACAGCACACACAGAGGGTGCCCTGCTCGTGGACCATCCCAAAGGGGTCTAGGGGCCCATCCCAGTGCATGGATCACCTCCCACTGCTCTGGAAAGGGTTAATCCTTCACGTGATAAGGAAATCAGCAATTGTGGTGTTACAGTTCCCACACTCCTTGCAAAATGGTCGGGTTTTAGTGATTTGTGTGACCTAGCCTGAGCCAGGGCAGCACAGAGCTCATGGACTTACCCGTCGGACTGTAAGGGGCGTCATCTGAACTTTTCCTTTTCTTTGATCGTGATTTGAATACTGGATTATCCTCATCTGATTCGAGAGAAGGGTAAACTACAGCAGGAAACAAAGGCAGTAGTTTCAGGTTAGGAAACAGCTCTACCCTGCACAGAGGCCCCCTTGCTCTGTCCAGGGGTGGTCACCACAGGCACCACAGCTGGAGGTCCCCAGAAGTGCCACTGAGCACTTCTGTCACAGCTGTGACACTCAGGGCTCTTTGCTCTCATCCACACACAACTCTTGGGAGCTGCTGTCATTAAGCTGTGACTCGCTCCTGTATTTCTCTATAATCACAGAATGTCCTGAGCTGGAAGGGAGACACAAGAATCATCGAGTCCAACTCCCGGCCCTGGCACAGGGTGCCCAGAGAAATTCTGGCTGTCTCTGGATCCCTGGAACTGTCCAAGGCCAGGTTGGACAGGGCTTGGAGCACCCTGGGACAGTGGAAAGTGTCCCTGCCCCTGGCAGGGGTGGAACAGGATGGCCCTTGAAGGTCCCTTCCGACCCAAACCACTCAGAGATTCCATGACAATTATGGCAGAACTGAGGTAACTGGTGCAAACTGGCTTTGTGCTCATCTCTGCTGCAGATCCTTGCCTTCTCTGCCAAAACTCAAAACAGCATTGGATCCCTGTTCTGTGTACAAACTCAACTTCTCACTCCTCTCAGCTGGAGGTTTAATTGCTGCTGTGCAGACAAGGGCATTTCTGTCACAAGTAGCGGTACCTGACCCACATTTCTGGGACAATCCCCTGTTTCTGGGTTTACTGCTGCAGTTTACTGCTCTGTGCTTCCTCTGGCGTGCAGATCCCGTTCCTGCACTGCTCCTGCCACACACCCGGCCACCCCAGGGTGCCAGGGCAGGAGGAAGGGATGGTGGGCAGAGGGGATTTGACAACTCACAAACACACGAGTGTCTGTGCAGCACAGGCTGACTCTGCTTCCCTCCCACTCACCGTAATCCGAGTCCTTGAAACAGGCGTCCAGGTGGTCCTGGTCCTCATCGTAATCCTCGATGTCGATGCTGTTCTTTGTGCTTTTCTTCAGCAGCCGCTTCCCAGCGTTTTTGTTGCCGCCACCACCAGCTTTTTTCGAGTTTTGTGTGGAGAAGGAGTTGTTCTTCGCCTGGTTGGTGCCCCATGAGGTCTGAAGGCAGGACTCGGAGGCCTGGAGGTTTGCCATGGACAGCATGCCCTGGATGGCCTCCTGCGTGCTGGGGGAGGCAGGTGGCTGGCTGTGGGACACAGGGAGAGATGCCGGAGCGCTCAGTGAGTCCAGAAACACCAACCCTGCAGACAGCTCCCTCCTGCCAGGGCTGCTGTGCCAGGAGAGACTCCCTGGTTCCTGGGAGCAGCTGGACGGACCAGCAGGGCCAGTGGGGCATTTCATGGGACAGAAGTGACAGCACCTCAGATGTGGGGGTGACTTCCTGGAGCCAGGGAGCCATGGGCAGCTCCCCTGGGGCTGTCAGCGCTCCGGGCAGGGCTCAGGGAACTTCCCAAAGCCCACGGCAGAATTCCTGACAGCGCAGTGTCTCTACTACCAGCCATCATTACCATCACCCAGACACTCATTCTGAGACTGGCAGAACCCATCACCCAATATTTCCAGACCTTTGGAGGTTGGGCAAGGAGTGAAATGCAAAAAACCCTTGTTGTGGCAATCAATATTTGCTGCATTTGTTACGCATTTGAGAAGCCATGAACACATAAGAGAATTAACAGCACCATGTTACTTTCTCCCACTTGAGCTTCATCTGGGCTCTGAACAGAGTAACGTACAAGACCATAAGGGAAGTTTCTGGGCACTACTGGCATTTATTCATAAACCTGAAAAGGACTTAAGACTGGTGTTAGTTTGCAACTCAATGAATAGAAGAACATCAAAAAGCTTATTTAGAAAAGAGCCATTTAAATCCCTCCAATCTCATGCCTTCTTCTCTGCCCTCTCCCTGGCAAAGGAATATTTTGCACCATCTACAAGGAATTATCATATTTTCTTCCAGTCTTTTTCCCTGAACAGTTTTCCCAAACACTGGACTCTCAAAACACTGCCAACAGACCATCAAATACTGACCACTAAATGGGCAAATCAGAGAGGAACTGCCTTAAGCAACACAAACTTCAACAAATAAATGGTGGGATATGATCAAAACCAGTGGTTCTGAGAGTCAAACACCAACCTGGAAAGGGGGAAATGTCTCAGAGACAGAGCTGCACATGGGGCAGAGTGTTTCTCATTAGGGCATGTGCCTGGTGTGCTTCCATCAGGAGTATTTCAGCTTTCTAAACCAAAAAATTTCAAGAAGACTCAGGAAGCAATTTTGAAGCTCTGGAAGAGCCGTATCCCCTTTCTGTAGCTTCAGCAATGATTTTAAAAAAACCACATTTATGAAAGCAAACGTTCAGTGAGTTACAATTATGGCTTAAAAAAACATTTTAAAAGAGCATTGGAGCAGGAACAAAGCAGCCAAAGTGCTTCTTTCTGCAGGAGCTCTGTCCTTCCCTCTCCCTGTCTTGCTGACCTGCGTGGTTGAGCTGCAGCTCTCGGGAGCAATCCAGGTGATGCCATCAGGGCACTTGGGATGGCCAGCAGCTAATGGCAGCCCAGTGCTTTACAGAATAAAGTTTCCATGATTCAGATCAGGCCACCGTCACCAAAAGGCCTGATCTGCCTGCCAGGTGCCTGCTGGGCTCCAGCACTGGTGTGACAAGAGATGTGTGTGAGAGAGGATCCCAGAGCATCCCGCCTGCACAGCCAGCACACACAGCAGCCACAGCGCACAGCACTCAGCTCTGAACACCCCCATTGCCCGCCCTGCATCCCCCTGGCAGCACAGAGCCAGGGGAATTGTTCCTGGAGTGGCTGTGGCGGCGCTGGCCCCAGGTTGCCCCACCGCGTGGTTGCGTATCGCGTTTCTTCCCTTTGCCTCTGAAAAAGCACCGTGTGCCCATTTAAAAAGCCGAGCGCAATTATGGAGTGAAACGCAGTAATTACATTTACCAGGGGCTTTTCCCAATCAAGACGCAGCACACCCTGCCAAAAGCCAGTGTTTATCCCAGAGCCAGCACTGATGTGACACATTCCTGCTGAGCCACCCCACACGGCGCAGAGACTCCGCCGGGTCCAGCGACAGGGCCGTGAGTGTGACTTTGATTTCAGAAACCACAAAGGCTTCAGCCTCCCTGGTTGCAGCGCCCAGGCTGAGGGGGGAAAGCAGAGGCCTGAGTCCTGCTCAGCTCTGGCAGTTTAACCCCTTGCAGACAGCAAAAGAGCCCCCAAGCAAGGCAGAGAGTCATCGAGGAACATTGCAAAGCACGCACTGAGCTGTGTAATGCACAGAATGGTCACAGTGCACACGTGGCCAAGGAAGATTTCTGTGATATTTTATAACAGTTGATAAATTTTCGTTTTTTATACCAAATTTCCAGCATGGGACTCTTATTAACCTGGCACCTTTATTACAGCATTAGACACACCTAAGTACACTTTGATGTGTCTGATGCCCTGCCAAAATGAAACTGGAAATTCAACATTCACAGGACTGACTCTAAGAACCACATTTTCCATTTCTTTCCACCACTCCTGTCGGGGTCACTGAGGGATGTAGTGCTGCACCTCACTGGCCACAGCCCAGAACACCCAGGGACAGTTTCCACCTAAGACACCACTAAGCCCAGGCAGACATTTCCATTGCAGGTACAGAAGGACCCATGAAACAGTTTGCTTTTTTCCCCAAGCCTTATTTTTTTCCCCAAAAGCGTTTTTGGTGGGAAGAAGAATGATAACCAGAGATGGGAGGGGGGTAGATAGTTTCCTGTACCCTTCCTTCAAACACTTGGCCTTTGTGGCACCTTAGAATGCCTTATGGGAAAAGTGCTGGCCCATTTAGATTACTTTATTACCATCTCATGACATTAAAAACCATAATTCCCACCCTCGAGCTGTAGTCACTGAACTCTCTCCTCCTTTCGAGTGATTCATCTATTACAGCATTATTGCTAAAACTGATGTTCAGCATCTGCAGATGTGAAATCCTCTATTTGTTCAAATTATACCACCAAAATCTTTCCTACCTCTCCCTCCGGATCACAGGATAAAGGAAGAGTTTGCTTACTGGAGAAAAAGCAGTTACCAAGCTGCAAAATTCATTCTCACTCACACGCAACCACAAAAGAGCAATTTTGTTCACAGGTGAGAGGGAAAAGCGTCCCTTGGTGCGTACCTGTTGGTGTTATACTCTAAACCCCCAACTTCCTTGCTTGCCTGCAAAAGGTCAAGAATTCCTGCTGAACTTCCGCTCTCTTTCTTTACTTTGGAATTGCGTCCCGGCTTTGCCTCTGTGTCAATGTGAAGCAAATCTTCATCTGATGAGTCCTCACTCTGCAGAAACAAGGAAAGGGCTCAAAAAAGGTGGAACTCCCTGAGCTGGTCCACAAGAAGAGCACAGTCATTCCTGCAGCCTGCTGCTCCTCCAAAGACACAGACCTAGCCTTTGGAATTTCATTTCTTTAAACAAAAAAACCCC
>VYZT01040881.1:0-45858 GCA_013400735.1 Pomatostomus ruficeps
TAAGTCAACAAAGAAGATTTTACGTGTAGATAAGAGGGGGAGATGTGCAGATAGAGCTAGAAAGCAGAAGTGAGAGCACTGCTAAACTCATGTCAGAAATGGACGCGGTAACGCTGCGTCATGGCAGCATGGCAGGCAGCACAGCCTACCACAAAATAGCGAGCATAGGGGAAAGGCATGTTTGGTATGTACCTGTGCCGGTCAGTGCTAGCTTTTAGTTTTGCAATGTTACTAAGAAACATAGATATGGTTGTTATAGTGATTACTGCTTATATAAGGATCTACTTTTAGTTACTGCTGAAAAGGTATAAATACTCAGCTCTGTATCAATAAAATCGGCTTGTTGCATCCAAGCAATCTGCTCCATCTCTTCCATCGCCGACTGTCACTTGACACTTTCCAATATTCCCTAGAACAGTATAAAGCTTTTTCATGGCTGTATGATATGAACAAACAGTGGTAGCTGATAGTGACCTTTTGATTCGCCATTTAATTCACATCTTTCTTTTTGCCTCCCCTTGCTTCAAACCAGTACAAAACTAATACAGAATTAGAAGTTATTTCTTACATCTTGCATTTTTATTCCAGCTGACGCTCTTCCTGAGGTGTGTCTCTCATATTTCCATTTCCTTTCATGTTCCTCTGCGTTCTTTTTATTAAAACTTGGGCCCTTTTGACATTTACCCTTTTCTTTTTCTGTCCATATATGTCAGCTTTTCAAAAGGACCATGTAGTGTAAAAAAAGGTGGTGTTTCCAGTCAGATTAAATTACATTTTTTTATAATCCCTACATTGAAAGGGAAATATTTAATCCCTAAGAATCTTAAGTATAGTTGACTAAACCTGATGACACCTGGTCTAACCAAGCAGGGACTTACCTAACTAATAGGGAGGGCAGCTAACAGCAGCTTTCAATTTTTATGTAAATATCTCATAGAGTGAATTGCGTTTTAATTCTCTGTATTATTTCCTTTAAATTTTCCCTGTGTTTTTTTTTTCTCTTTGTTATTTTCCTACCTCTTGACTAGTAAAAATTCCTAATTTTTTCCCATCATCATTTGATCTCATCTCTCTTTTGAACTTAACAACTTGACACTTTATATTACGGCAGTGTCCCCTGCCGTATGTTCTGAAATAAAGATGCATCTGATGATGAGAGTGTATTACATGAAATTCAGTTTTCCAAGACTTCTAAGTTCATCTTACAATGTATTTATCTTCTTCTACTCTTCCCAGTAATTTTAAATTTTATTTTTAATTTATATTCCTAATTTCTACACTTAATCCATGTTTATGTCACTAGTCCTAACCCTGATTTCTTGTTTACTGGTGCTAATCCTACCGAAACTCACTCGTACTGGGATTTTTAGAGAGTGGATTTCTGTTCTACACTGAATAGCTTCTGCTTTTAACAGATTGCTTCTGAGTTTTTCCTAATTTATCACATGGCAGACTGTGTTGTCACTACATAATTAAACTGTATCAATACTGCTCAATGGGTGCACACAGGGAAAGGTTAAACAGGTCTCTTACTCCATCTGCATTCAACAGTCAGATCCCGCCCCACGTCCTTTATCATTGTCTGACTTTGGGACACTATATCTAGTCATTCAAGTAAAAAAACTTCCTGAAATTAAACTTGGGGTAGAATACTTCCTTCAAAGAATAAAAATTATCATTCAGTTAACACATGACTAGTTTTAAGCCAAAGTTCCATAAAGGGAAAGAATGACATCCCTAAATTTCTTTATGTAAAAATACAGAGGTAATGCTCAGCTTTGTTTAGGCTAAAAATAACATATTTCAAATACTATAACTAATGGAAAAACCCTATATTTTTTTTATACATGAAGCTGATATCAGTTTGTACTGTATATTTTTATTTTTCCTTTTTCTTTTACCTTACTGGCTTTTAATCACTCAGTTTCATGAACTCAACTGCTGTAACAATTACTGCAGTTAGAGTTGTTGCAAAAATCACCATTGGGAAAGCAATCACAGTATTTCATGATTAAACATACAAAATAACATAAAAAAATTTTAATTGGTTTAAGTTTTGAAATTTAAGTTCTACTTTTAGGCAGAATGTTCAGTTTCTACTAATGAAAAAGGTTTGTGACTGTGTAATTTAATCACGTCCAAATCTAGACACAGAGCTTCTCTCTATCAATTTTACATTTTGTAAAATATACCTAGTCCATCAGAGAATCAAATTTAATTATTTTGTATACATCTCTGTGCATATTATTCACGTATGAAAGCAGCAGCAAGACAGAGAAATTTCATTTTAGTACACAGCATTTGCATTCTACATAGGATCATAGGATCTTCCGGATATACTCCCAGATTCTCTTCTTATTTTTCATGCTATGGATTATGTGCAGTCACCCACACCCCTGCATGAGATTCTGATCTTCTGTGACACAAATCTACATCAGCTGTGGATCTTTCTAACTCAGTATCAGATGGATTATTTTTAACACATACATAATGTTTGTCCTAAAGCACATGTCCTGTCTCTTTGTCCTTTCACCTACACACTGCAATTAGTATCCATTAAATGTTGATAAATTTGTACTTACAATTTAAGGCACTGAGATTTTGTGCAGTTATGTGGTTGCTTAGACTTTGTAGCCCTTAAAACAAAAGGTATGCTACACAGGTTGAAGAAAGAAGGAGAAAGAACATATAAAAATACAACAAAATTATTCTATAGTTTCAAAACAATAAATACTGGTTTTATCTTTTTTTACATGTGTATTGGTGCTACTTAACAAGTCTGCCTCTTATTTAAAAATTATCTGCAATTAAGTATTATTAGAGGAAATCATTAGTGTTAAAATACAGGTTAAACATGCTAATTAGATTTAGAAACATATCAATTAAGTAAGTTAATTACATGTTTGGCAGAAAATGAACTGCACAATTGCATTGATACTAAGAAACCTAAATTAAAAGAAAAATGTGTAAAAAATCCTAGTGGAAGAAAATATTTTCCTTTTTTTGGTAAAAGTCAGTGTGCTTTTCTTCACCCCAAAAATGTCTTCAATGGGTTCTCAGAAATAGCATAATCTATATAATACTAAATTTAAAGGTTCACAAGTGAAATAAATGTATTTTTCTTATGGAAAACTGCATTTTTATTCCAGTGTTACTTCTACAAAATGTGGAAAACAGAAACCTTTATATGCAGAAAGCATACTGAGTGCCAGTTAAACTACTTAGAAAATACATACTATTGTTACTTTCCAGTAACATAGCCTTAACAACCCATTTTAAAAAGAGGAAAAGGAATGCATGTTGTACTCAACATTGTCAGATTACAAGATGAATCTTGAACTTGTATTTAATTCCAGCCCATCTAAGGAAAGAAGAAGGAAAAAAAGGAAATAAAAAGGCAACCCAAAAGCTGAAAACTCCCTACAAACTCTTAACTTCTTGTCTTAATTCTTGTACTTGAAGATGAGTAGAACAGAAAAAAGCTCAAGCAGACAAAATCTAAAGAATGCATTCCAGCATGCTCTTCCTCAGGTTTTCCTTCCATACCTTTACAGTAAAAAAATGACAATTTGAATTTTAAAGAGCACGACCTTTGAATTGAATGTGTCTGTTCTACCCTTCTGATGGCTTCTGACAAATAAAAGCAAACAGGCTCCATACCTGGAGCATTTGCTGAGGGATGTCCACACTCAGCATCTGCTGCTGTTGAGAGCAATATCTGTGCTCATATGGTGCTTTGTGTTTCAACTTCCAGCAAAATAAAAGACCATATAAAATTATAATAATAAAGAATGAAATAAAGCATGTAAAAATATTTCGAGGAAGCTGTATTTAGGTAAGGAAATGCTTATGTACATTAAAACTCAAATATTTTGTTGCTGCTTAAATGAAAATGTATTACTCCATATAAAAAGCACTAACTTCAGGACCTCAAAACCCAGTGTTTTTTAATAACTTGATGGCATTTCAAGTTCACATAATTATCTAAATATTACTGAGACATTCTGAATCCCAAGGCTAAAGAAAATCCCATAGCCCTCAAGGCCGCTCTTCATTTATAGAGAAACAGTGTCCCTTGGTGGCAAACGAGGGTAAATGCAAAAGTATCCAAGGGCTTGTGCTAAATGTGCTTTATGTGGAAAGAAATCTATACTAAAACTTCCAACAATTTTAAGATATCCATCACTCTCATGTCCCTGGAGTGCCTAGCAATTTTTCAGTTAAAAAATAAATGAAAATAATAAGTGGTGGTGTCTCCATTACCTTTGGCTCATCTGCCCCGTTGCTCCTTAAGAACACATGCAGCTGCAAATTAACAATCTATGACATACTGAGAGTATATTATCTAGACAAACATATATAAATCTGTATCTATATAATTTCAAATTATCTAGAGACTATTATCGTTTTTACTGTACCCAACTGAAAATAATTATTTTGGTTGCGGTACTCAGGAACTGGATGAGCTAATTTCAGCTTCTGTGTGCCACAATTGTTTATACACAGTATTTGAGTACCTACTTCCAACTGGCAGATAACCTGGAATGAATGACTAATGATCAGTTTTAATCTAATCAACCGTAATTCTCAGCATATAAAGATTTCCAGAAGAGTACCACCTATCCGACAAAGTTTCATAATTACACACTGGAATCTCTCAGATAAATGGATCATTGTGCATTAAGCTGTTTGCTTTTTCACCCCCTAATTTTTGGAACCACCTACTGAGATCTAAAACTGTAGCTCCTTAACATGCCATTGTAACTGTTCATGTTTCACTTAATTTATTTAGTTATGATTGATAAATCAAGAGTTTTCTTTGGATAAAGCAATCTTCACATAGGTTTTGTTTTGTGGTTCTTTTTTGGTTGTTTTTTTTGGTTTTGTTTTTTTGTTTGTTTGTTTGTTTCCAGCTAGTAAATAGAAAGTAGTATGTTTTATATATATAAAATATCTATACATATATATACACATAGATATATGTAGCAGTATAGCCAATAGATAGATATAGATAAAATAGAGATAAAGTTTAGTGGCAGCCAGCAAAGAACTACCTTATTACTCTTGATATGGCACTTATTAAGTGTGACTCAATGGTAGCATGGTACAAATTAATTAATTTTCTCTAGCATATAATTTTGCTATCAGTTACAGCATATAATTACCACAGGGTTGGAATGACTTCTGTGTGAACATCTGGATTCCTCTGCTACAGTGTGCAATGCTAATAACTTGCAGTCAGACTCATAAACATTTGTACTCTGAAGAATTGCTGTGTCTTGCTAATTCTCAGTAACATTAACTGACTCTCTTACCTCAGCCTGGAATATAAAGTTTTAAGTCTTAATAGGTATGCCTTAATCTACTTTAAATCCCAAACACAGTAAATTTTATAATTTTTCTGCATAAATCATGTATTTTTAAAGTGAGGATTGTATAACACTGAGAATAGTTAATTTAATTGTCAATGGCAGAACTATTTTTGCTTGTATTTCAAGTAAAAATATCCCTAAAGAATGTCAATGAACAGTAACATACTTCACAGTAACAATGGCATTCAGTGTTTTCAACAACAGGAAGCATCCTCTTATTTCTAAATGGCCCTGAAGAAGTTAGGCAATAGTCAAAACAACATATATAAAAAAAGACTTAATCTTGATTTATATAAATCGACTGAGGATAATTAGGGCTTAGTCCAAGTAAGAAGTAGTCATCTGAAACTGGACTGCAAATTCAGCTGTACCATAGATCAGATTGTTCCAAAATGAAAAACTGTGTGCTGTGGCATTCCATCACAGACATGGTGCCACTTGCACTTACTGAAAACCAATCTTTCCCCTACCTTGCCAATCCATCAACCCAGTAAACAAAATTAAATCTGAGTCAGCAGTGCCCTGGCAGCCAGGAGGGCCAAGTGTGTCCTGAGGGGCATCAGGCCCAGCATCACCAGCCGGGCAAGAGAGGGGATTGTCCCGCTCTGCTCTGCACTGGGGCAGCCTCACCTCGAGTGCTGGGGGCAGCTTTGGGTGCCACAATCCAAAAGGGACATAAAGCTATTGGAGAGTGTCTAAAGGAGGGCCCGGAGGATGGTGAAGGGCCTTGAGGGGAAGCCATACAAGGAGCAGCTGAGGGCACTTGGTCTGTTCAGCCTGGAGGAGACTGAGGGGAGACCTCACTGCAGTTACAACTTCCTGTGAGGGGAAGAGGAGGGACTGACACCGATCTCTTCTCTCTGGTGAGCAGCGACAGAACCTGAGGGAACATTATGAAACTGTCAGGGGAGGTTTAGGTTGGATATCGGGAAAACGCTCTGCTCCCAGAGGGTGTTTGGGCACTGGAACAGGCTCCCCAGGGAAGTGGTCACAGCACCAAGCCTGACAGGGTTCAGGAAGCGTTTGTACAATGCTCACAGGCACAGAGTGGGATTCTTGGGGTGTCCTGTGCAGGGCCAGGAGTTGAACTTGATGATCCTGATGGGTCCCTTCCAACTCAGCTTCAAATGTTCTATGTTTCTATGATTACAGTGTCATCTTCCCAAGCCACACTTCCAGACTAAACCCTGCTGCTCTCAGTACACACTTTGACCACTGAATAGACAACCTTAAAAATCCTGTTTACAAAATTACAGTACCTTTCAGAAGCGCCTTTCATGAAAAACCCGAATTTCTGTAACTCACCTTGTACATACCTACGAATTCATATTTTAAAAACTCCAGATTTTAAGAGAATAATTAAGTTGCAAAGAACCTCTCCATAGGCAGGGAATGGCTGAGGCAGATTTGAATCCTTAGTCCTGTTCCTTTATGTACACTGCACAAGGGGAAAAGGCTCAAATACTAATTAATCAGGGTTACCTGGTGCAGTCCCACTTGGCAGTTTGGGTTCAGGTGGCCTTAGGAGAAGACCCCTGTCCTGGAATCAGAATGGGCAAGAGAAAGACAGAAGCCAACTCACCTTAAGCCTTGAGGACCAGAAACAGGCAAATATTCCAGACACTATTTTGCCTTGCTCCATAGCATAGGAAATCTATGGAGCAACATTTTTCTTTGCCTCTCTTTTGTGAACAGATCAAATAGGACACTGTTCAAAAGCACCTTTTACCCTCTGGCACTTAGAATAAAGCCTGTTTTAGACATTCAGTGGTTGGATGGATTCGTCCAATCATCATAAAACCAAGCCTGCATACCTACTATTTACTCATACACAGAAGCACTAGTCTGAGGCAAACCACAGACATCACTGAAAAGATTCTAATGCGTAAAATAAAGCATGTCTTGTTTACAAAAGGTCAATGTTTTAACCAAGAATTCCCTTGCAGCATCAATGAAAGATTTTGATGTCACTACAGCATTACATTCTTGTGAAAGAAATATTAATATACTTTTGTAACAGACTTGCTAGGAGAAACAGACTCCAGTTTGGGTGTTCAACGTCTTTAAAACAAAAATATTTATTCTTACCTGCAACTGGAAACACGAATCATATGAACACCTGAAGAAAAGAAATTTTTACTTATAACTATTTTATTTTACTTATAACTAATTTAAATTATTTATTTTTAAAAAGCCAAATGACTAAACAAAACCATGACTTAGTGACCTTGAAAATGAGAAGCTACATACATTTTCATGGCATAATAAGGCATATAAATGCTGTGGCACATTCAGCATTACCAGATACGGTTACATATTTTGAATATTATTTCTGGCTTTTTTCTGTTCAGTGCGCAGTTCTGGTTCAGATGCATTTACAACTATAACAGCATCACACTTAATACCTACGTTTGTGTTTTCAAAAATAAACCAACCAAACAGAAAATGGAACAAACACAGAAACCATCTGTAGCTTGATTTTCTAGTTTCAGATCAGAATTTGAATTCTTTGAACTCGGCAATTTGCTTTCCACCTGTGTGTGCTGTGCTTCCTCTTTACATAGACAGCAGTCTAGGGAGGTAAGCAAGCAAAGTAGAAACAAGCAATCAGTTTTACTTCAATAGAATTATTTTTAACCTGATCAGAATTTCGTTCTAATACCTTCAAGAAAAAGGGCAAATGAAGGAAACATTCATATTTAGTGTGATAAACTGTAAGGATATGAGGAAGTGAGTTGGTCAGAAAGATTTTTCTAAAACTCATTTTTATCTCCTAGTACAGAGACTAAAAAACTTTCATTATCTTCAGCTTAAGAGGAAAGCAACCATTGCACCTGGTTACATCTTTGTTATCTGCATGACTGTTCCTTCTGGAGAGAAAATGTTTGAAATCGGAACACTGAAATTTTCATGTGGCATCACTACAGAAAAAAGAAAGTGGACACAATTTGATGGCAGAAAAGGGTAAATTCATATCTTTTGGGAGATTTAATTCCTTGTAGTTGTAATTGCTGATTAACACATTCCCTATTAACTAGAAGGCATGTTTAAATCACTACTAAAATAAAATGAACAGTTCACTGCTACTGTTCCTAACCCGATTTAACAACAGTGATTTCACAATTCCTGAATAGCAAGAAACTACCGCAAGGGAGCTGGGAAGGAGATACAAAAGATATTAAACATTGTACTAAGTAGCGGTAATTGTGAAATTTTATTTCATTTTTTGAAGTCACAGAAGAAAGTAGAAAATAGAGACCAAGTGTTGGATGTAAATAACCAACAATAGATGTGAAGTAACTAAACAAGATTAAAAAAAATTCACTAGCTTAAATTAATATATTTTACATGAGAAAACAATTGGTACAAAGGCTGAATTAGAACCATGATTTTCAAGTTCAGGCACATGCTTTCCTAGTCCCTCAAAAGACTCAAGCCTTAAAGGAATATTCAGCTGGGAACAGTATTAATCCTGAACAATGGTACCCTGTAAATGGACTTAATGCTTTCTTAATTTCCACCATGAAATAGCTGAAATTATAAACTCAAAAAATGCTCATTCGAGGTATATTCCACCAATTCCACACTGCTATTTAATAAACAGAAAAATTTATTATCATCCAACCTGACTTTCAACCACCTCCTCAACTCTAAGTTTGATCTCTTAAATCACTAATTGAGAATTAATGATTCAAGTTTTTAGTATCAAATTAGTAGTTTTACTGGAATATGAACGTTTTACTTTACATTAAAATACACTGTATTAGAAGGCTCACTCAAATCTAGGTAAATTCAGTTACATTCCTATGGCTTTGAGCAAAAAAACCCCAAGCAGTTTTACTGTATGTACACAATATTGAACACCAAGATTTAAATTATTTATTAATGACCTACATTCACTGTGGATTTCTAAGATTTACATCCAAAAAGCATATTTTATTTACATGCTGCTGACATTTTAAAGAAATAAAATATTATCTGTTTAGGAATTATATCTGTTCCAAAATTTAAAAAGATACATTTAACACCACAAAACATTTTAAACATTTACAATAAAAACTAGCTTTCTGTGCCAATTATACTCACTCTCCAAGAAAGTAAAATTGCATTGATAACTGCACTAACTACAATTAGACTAGAAACACTTGAGACCTGAGGGTCAAATCTAAACCTTTTTTTTTTTTTAAAGGAAAGCCTACAAGCTAATATGCCCTTTTATTAATTTAAACACAGACTGGTCAGTGGTCAATTAAAAAAAAAAAACAAACCTACACCAAAAACAACCCCTAAAAAACCCCAGTGCATTATTTCTGCAGCTCCAAAAATAGATCACTATAAAATTGTTGCAGTAGCTTGATAAGTGCCAGGCCTGCCAGATGCAGTAAGGCTTATTTCAAAGTGTCCTTTCCCACATGCTGTACCCTAATCAAATAATGAGTGTCTTTGATCAATTCCTGTGAGGATTACTACATTTATGTAAGCATGCAGTCACTTAAGTATGCATCTTGGATTTTTTAGGGTTCAAGCATATATACACAGGCATTTCAACAGCTAGATTGGAGTAAAAATAAACATGAAGAGGCATGGAAAGTTAGAAATACTGGCCAGAAAACATTCAAAGTCTAATGAGAAGTTTTATATCCACCCCCAAGGGTCTTTTAAACTCAGCATAGCTCAGGAGCATCATTCACTGTATCAGTAACCATCAGGTACCTTTTATAAAATAATAAAAATAAAAAAATGGTTGTGCTGACAAGTACACTTTACTGCACTGCAGGACGTAAAGGAAAGTTACCACACCTATAAAGCCTGGGGAAGAGAAGCATCATGCAAAGGTTACTCCATTTGGTAGCAGCCATTTTATTCCTGCTCTTGGAAACATCATGCTCATTTTTCAGTGACACTGCTTTCCCTTCCCTCCCAGGATCCTTTAGAAACTGCTTGACCAGGAACATCTCCCAGGAGGCGGCTGAGAAAGCCATGATTTCCCCACTCTGGAGCTATTCCCCATGGCTTTAGCAGTTTGCCCTTCCCATGCAGAGCAGAGGCTGGCAAGGCAGTAGAGGTCCTTCCACGGTAGAAGCAGGCAGACTGCCATGGACCAGCCTCTGCAGGCAGCCTGGCTTTGTAGACTTTCCAGCACGCTGCCTTCAACCCCATGAACATTTCCTGGGACCCAGGAACTCGAGTGACCACCAAATCCACTCACCAAGGCAAGCACATGAATATCTGTTAACCCAAAACAAAGGTAGTCCTAAGGACTGACCTTTGCTATTTAAGATGGGGGCATTTCATTAGAGCTTTAACCTGACTGCACCACTTGGCAAGGTACTTACATCTGCTTATGCCACTTCACCCTAATTTGTAGTTTGAAAACCAGATCTGCATTACTCCAACTGCACCTCCTTCACCACTGAAACAACTCCCAGCATATGCCTTTTTTCTGGGTTGAGGACCTCTTTTTCCTGGGTTGAGGATCTTCATTTTTCTAAGGCACTTGCATGAACAAGCACACAGGTCCATTTATTTATACAGAAATAAAATCAACATCACAAATATGCTTGTAAGAAGTAAGAAAAATGGAATACCTGCTACTGAGGGGACACGTTTTACTATTCAATGGTTGGATTTCTTTTTTTCTTTTTTCTTTTCAAAATCCATAAAATTTCTACAACTTAATGTGTTAAGGTGGGTTACAGCAGGGATTTTTTGGTATGTTTTGCAGAATTTACCTCTAAAAAGAAACCAAACAAGGCAAACAGCCACAAGTTTTGTCACTCAGTTACATAAAGCAGCAGATACATTGAAGAACATTCTGCTATTAATACATAGCAAATCTAACTTTTTCTAGTATTTAAGTTGGTGTGTTTTATCCCTTTGATTCTGGAAAGAAGTAAACTAATTCAAAGTAAAAAAAAAAGAGAAAGTGTATACAAATTAAGAGAAAACTGCAGAAGTTAGAACATACATGACTTCATGCAATGACACTATGCTTCATCCCTAGAAACACAGAAGATTTTAGAAGTCATCCTTTGTGGAAATAAGCTCTTCCATACTACTGACAAAAAAATAAACAAAACCAAAAAACACACACACCAAAAAAGACACATTTAATATACTGCTAAGGTTTTAATAGGTGATCAAGAAGGTGTTGACTCAGTTTCTTCTCCTCTGACAAACTTTGACTCTTTGACAAACCTTGCTCTTGCTCACTGTGCAGAAGAGTTCTGATCCCAACAGCAGGAGATTGCTTGGCACCAAGAAAGGAGATCACTTTGTACAGTTTTTACTAAGGTTAAATAAACCCATGATGTCAACCATTGCTTTCTGGATGTTCTTTCCAAAGCGATGAGAATCCTTTAAAAACAAATAAACAAAAACCAAAACCAAATACTTGTACTGTCCATCAGCAGTTATTTTTCAGGCAAAAGAAGAAACTTTCTAATATTTTGTAGTTTTGGAGCTTATGGAATTCGGGCATGTATTTTATCATACAATCGGGAATTAATATAACAGAAATTTTAATGCTATACAGACTAATCCAAGTTTATGCTATTACTGACCAATAAGTTCTTCATTATGCATCAACATTCCTACAGCCACAAATGAGATCATATCCTTTTGAAATCAGATGAATGCATAGCTTTCTGCTACTTTAAAATTGCTGGGTTTTGATATTGCTTTTCCTATGAGATTTTGCAAAAGCTCATTTTTAGAAAACAAAGGAATGTTCAGTGAGTGGATTACTAATGACCAAGAAGGACTGAGAGAGCAGAAAAATGTTTTTTATTAAAGTTCCTATCAGAAATGCTGAATCATTTGCCATTGAAAAAAGTATTGAAAATGAAAATAACTATTTTCTAAGTGTAAACAAAACAGGAACTTATTCTGTTTATCCTAAGTGCTAGATGAATGGTACGAGAAAGAAATTAAGATTACAAATATAAATTCTTAGCTACATTACAGGATCTACTACAATGACCCTACTAATATCAAGGCCTCACAGATGAAATGCTGCCTTTTCTGTATGGACCTTTGACTTGACTAGTAAGTAAAAAGAACAGAGAGAAATCTAAAGTACAAGCCAGCAGACATCTGAAGAACAATTTCAACTATGAGAAAAACAAAGTTGTATTTCCTAATCATTAATGATTAACTGGAGGCACCATGATCTCCAGGAGAAGTTAAGGTCAAAAGAGGAAAAGTAGGTCAGCTATGTAACCTTGAACAAACTCAGCATGTTTAGTAAAGCCATAAAAATATAAAGGGGAAGGATGAATTGAACTCAAAGCAGGCCCCCACAACAGCAGGATATTCAACATATGACATCTACTGTACTCTAATAATGGGTGTTATTTTAATAAATATTTGATTATTTATGTTTCTTAAGCACTGGTTATAACTTATGGGTCAGCTTCTTGCAGTATTATTTAAACCAGGAAGGCTTAACTAGGGACCATACATTTTATTCTGTCTTTACAACTGCAGCCTGAGACAAGCCAATCAAAACTGCAGTAAGAAAAAACAAGAGATGCCCATCTTTCTGCTTAGGGGACACGTATGATCATTCTACATGATTTGTAGGGAACTGCACATGTAGAGATGATCCTGGGCCACGTGTTTTCTTTATGCTTGAAAGCATAAGTGAAATAGAACATAGTATCTTTGGTTCATGAAACTATTAAATTTATGTAGGTGGAGACAAAAAACTCCAGCAGAAAAAACACATTATAAATACATCAGAACAGATTTATTAAACCATAGGAAAGGCCTGCCTCTTACCGTTTCAGAACAAGATATTTTGCTGGAGACATGGAAATGAATGGAATTTTCGTCCAAGATAATGTAAGATACACCATAACCATCATCAGCCACCTAGGGGAAGTAAAAAGAGAAAAACACATTTTAGACGTTTTCTTGCTCCTTCATTCCCCATCAACTTCTGCATAATTAAGAAGTTGTTACAGTTTTTAAAATCAGTTGCCGTTTCCTCAAGTAAAACTTCAACTTCTACACGTAATGCATAATTTCTGAATATTGGCTCTGCTTAAGGAATAGTTCTGGTCTCATCTGAAGTGCAAGGAATTACCATTTTCTGAATATTTGGCTGTAATATTTCCCAGCTTTAATATTTTGAAATATAATACTTATTCAAAAAGCTTCTCTTATCGAGGCTTGGTCCTAAGCAGCTACGCAGCACTTAAGCAGCAAGGAATAAAATAGTTCAGTTGTATACCTAAACAATCAGTTTCCTGGGACCATTCTGCAGATGTAAACAAACACAGTGCAAAAGCCTTGTATTACGAAAACCTGCCAAAGGCAAGTTTTCATTTGACTCTACAGCAAACACGTGATTCCAAACACCTGTATCATGAGCAGAGGTCTGGTACAATTTCAACATTAGTAGCATTAACTGTCCCAAGTTTCAGTCTGATGTCATATTCAAACTATGTCTGGTAAACACAGATTATCCTGATGTGACCCCTCTTCATGTCCTTCCTAACTCCAAGGATCACAACCTTCCATCTCTTTGCTGCCACTGCGGCTAAGCAGCCCAGCAGTCTTCTCACTGTTAGTGCTACAGAGATAAATTCTACAGAATGCTTAAAAAACCTCTTCAAAACCAACCAAAACCACATGCATAGAAAGCTGATGGACTGTATCTATGGGCTACTTCAGCAAACCGAGGCACAGCTTTTGTAAATGAAACCAAGAGGAAAACAATGTCAGAAATTCCTGCAGCCGAACCCCTATTCTGCTGCCTTTGGGCATTCGGAATACTGACTTCACAATCTGCTAGAGGAAGCCAGTTTCTCAAGAAGGAGCGGTGTGGCCATAGCTAGGTTTCCTTCATGTTGAGAGTCAAATTCATTCAGCTTCAAAACGTACTGAAAGTTGTATCAGAAACATGAATAAATAAATAATAACAATTTAACACACCCCACCACTCCTCCCCCTCATCTTCCAACTTGACAAACTAGCCAAAATACACTGGACTGGTCACCCTAATTTCTGCGTGGCAAAGAGCAGTCCTGTGACACCTCTCATTGTTCTTTCAATAGAAATGCATTTTGAAAACAGATTAATCTAGTATAATAGCCCCATAAAGGCTGCTTAAGAGGTCTTGTTGACATCAATAATCTCATCAATAGCCAAGATCAAATGCCAGTAAAATATTACAGCAAGCAAGCAAGCAGCTTGTCAAATCTCTAACAATACACTGGTTTCTTGAAAGTCTACAGACGCCGTAGAACACAGCTGTGTTCTTGACTTGGCCACTATTCACACTTAGGAGGGCAAGCAGAACAGTGTGAGCAGATTAATCTAGAAGAATGCGTGAACACATTTATTAATCAAGCAGGAAATATAAAGAAAAGTCAAGTACTTTTACAAATCCCAACCTTAAAATCTAGTTTAAGTAAGAAGGCATTTGTCACTGTAATAACAGCCTGATGTACAGAAGATCTGGGCACAGGCACTGTGATAAAAACTCCAACTTCATCAGGTCTCTCTGCCATGGAGCCCTGTACATTCCATAACTGTGCATTTCCTTAAGAATTATCCATTCTTGTAGTGGGATACAAAAAAAAAAATGATGCAGATTTTTCTGAGCACATCCACATCACGGGAAAGCATTAAACACATGCATTTAAAAGCATGAGCTACACCTTTGATATGCAACTGTGAGGTAATACAGATCTGAGATTTTTAGGCTGGCATCTTGAAAATAAAACTTTTTTAGTGGGTACTTGTATTTAGGAAACATACCGGTCCAAACCCTCCGCCAGAGGATAACATCTCCGGGTTCTTCTTCAGGTTAATATGTTGCTGTGGTGTCTGACTCGTTGACAGCCTCCAGGGTTCTGACAAAACCTTTATTAGATATGAAAGAGATGCAAACAAATATAGAACACTGTTTGAGAACATGCAACTTTCTCAAAAACTAGTCAAGATAACAAGTGTTATAACAAGTGTTGTAACTCCCATTCAATGGAATAAACAATTAAGAAGCTTAAATGAAACAGTTAAACATGTCCTAATATGGAAACCATTAACATATGAGGCATGATATCAATTCCTCAAAGAGAATAAAATAGAATTCCAATAGGAATGCTACTTCAAACAAGATTATCTGGTCCATGGCCTTGTAACTTACACCCAAAAGTCCTTGTTTTAACAAGACCATTATGAGTAATATTCAAATCCGAGCAAGATCCTACATCAAGTTAGAAGCTTGTAAAATCTCTAACAACACATCTTGAAAGTTTGTGGAAACTGTAGGAAGTTGTTTTATTCTTGACTTAGCCACATTTAGGAGAGCAAGCAGATAAATGCGAGTAGCTTAATTTTGAGGCAAGATGGAACACATTTTTTATTAATCAGAAAAAATGATAAGGTGCAGTGTAATTATTTTTATAAAATCCAACCTTAAAGTCTAGTTTAAGTAAAGTAAAAAGCAATGACATTAATGCCATATACAGCTCCTTTAACACACAGTAACTTATAAGAAACTGAATTTGTCACAGTTTCACAATAAAACTCTCAGAGAAAACACACAGCCTCTGTTGTACTCCCTTGAAAATACACAAAACCCACAAGCAAAAAAATTGGATTTTAATACTGACTATATCTTTCTTGCAATTCTAAGTAATATGTATTATGCTAAAAAGCCCACTGAAAGCATTCTTCTAGGTCTACCAATTCATGTTCAAGGAAAATAAAATTAACTTACAATTTATCAGTAGATGTTAAGCAATACTAGTTGAAACTTTACCTTTTTTCTCAGAAAAACCAGTGCTGTAAAAGTATTTTGAGCAGTTACCACAAACCACTAACTAACCAGAGGACTATTTACTGTAAGGAAGGGTTATCAGTAAAAGTCACTTACTTCTTTGAGGAAAGGGGAATCTACAGCGAGGTACTTGGACACGACATAAAGGCAGAAGAGGTGGCGGTCGATGCCAGCTCCAGTCATGGCAAGGCGATACAAGTGCTGGTGTTTGGCAGCTGCCAGCCGGAAGAACTTCAGCTTATTTTCATTCTAACAAGTAAAAAACGTTTGAGAAAACTCAGTTAAGTGAGCTGCATTAAGGATAGAGGTGTAGAAACAAAGTTACAGCAATGACTCTCAAGCCTTGAGCACTTAAGCATCACATACGAGACAACTGGCCCCAAAAAGCATCCCCTGGCTTTTCAACCTCATGTATTCAAGTTCAGGTATTAGCAAGTGTCAGCTATTATCTGCCGTAAACCACATAATGAAAATGAATTTGTATTTTAAGTGTGATCTAACCCCACAATCAAACATGATTACTACTCAAGTTTACTACATTATTTATGGTTTTTAGACACACTAGTATTAAAGAGTTATAGAGAGCAAATCTCAACGTGATTTAAGAAAAGGTTTAACTGTCAGAGCTATTTTAGAAGGCAAACTGCCAACACCGAAGGTACAGGGGTCCATAAATGCTGGTCATTGAAATTAACATGTAAGAGCAACTACTTCCTTTCTGTGAATGGTTCTTGCTTCCCTCTCAGAAAGGAATGCTTAACTTGTATGAGATTAGTTGTTCTACAAATCTGTTTGAGTTTTACAAGTCACAAAAATTCCACAAGTAATCACAGTTTCCTGGAGTTCAGGAACAGTAAATAATGGTATATTTTGTTAAGTTCTGCCATTCTTTTTTGGTATGGTCTAGAATTTCTGCTGTATTGACAGAAAACATGGGCAATTAATTACGTTATGCTGCTCTTCTTTCCTAAAAAAATATAGCATCACTCTAAGTGCTTAGAAACTATTTGGGGACTTACATGGTTGTCTAGTGGTAACTCATGTGCCTTATGAATTATCATAGAATCATAGATTGGCTGGGTTGGAAGGGACCTTTTGATCATCTTGTTCCAAGCCCCCTGCCATGGGCAGGGACACCTTCCACTAGACCAGAGCCCGATCCAGCCTGGCCTTGAACACTGCCAGAGCATCCACACATCTCTGGACAACCTGTCCCAATGCCTCACCACCCTCACAGCAAAGAGCTTGTTCCTAATATCCAATCTAAACCTACTCTCCCACATCTGTAAAAGGCACCAACACCACACACTTACACTTTCGGTTGGGTCTTCCATGGCTTGAACGAAACGACAGGACTCGACAGTGCACGAACGAACCGTTTCGGTCCTGCCTTCTCGGAACAAGCGTGTCATGGACGCTTCATACGTTAAAGAAAATTTTCCCATATCCTTGAAAAAGGGAAAAATAAGAACTTGAAGGTTTAGTCAGACTTGGCCCCTCTTTCTTAATCAACAGGCCAAGCTAAGCACCCAGGATATGAATAACTCCACAAATCAAACTCAACATTAAGTTTTCAGTAGCCCACCATTAGTCCACTTACCTGAAGATGATAAAGGCAAAAATAAAATTAGCAGCAGGATTTGATAAACACTAACAGAACACCCAGACTAGCAAGGACTACTCTCTGCATTTCATATTCAACCTTCAGTTTTTAAGAGAAGCTGAATGTTGCCTCCACTGGTCTTTTCTGACAGTACATTACAGAAAAGGTGACCTAACAGAATAAAACACAAGTAGGCATTTCTGTTGATCCTGTTAGAGAGTGTCCATGACTATTGAATTATGTGTGACTCTAATCTAAAAGATATGTTTAACATTATTTAGATTATGAACACAGCTACTAGACATTTCATATCTTCTTTCTAGTGCAAAATGCCTAGGGATAGATCAACTAAGCAGAAGAGAAAAATTTAGGGTTGTATCAATACGTGAACCTTTGGAGAATTGATTTCCAGCTAGTAATCTGCTTAGGGTTTGTATCAATTTCCACTGAATGTCTTTAATAACCTTGTACAGGCAGTGCAAGATTACTCTACACAGTCACATGTTTTAGTCACAAACATGTTACACCCAACTTAACAAGGCTCCGTAGGTCAGAAACAGTCTGTCCTTACCCGATAATGAGCGAGCTGCAGGGCAAGCTGTACAAAGGCATCAGGGCTGGTTTTTGCTTTCTTTATCAGTCCTTTCCCAAAAGTATCAAAATAAAATGAACAGAAGTCCACATCATCTGCTAGAGCTATGGCAGTGCTCAGAGACTTCTCAATCACTTCTTGGCACTTAAACAAACAAACAAACACCTGTATGTATACACACATGCATTCATGGCATTTGAGAGAACTATTGAAAAAGTGCAAGTATTTTAACTGATAAACAGGAAATGCTGCCTTTGTGCATGCCAGGGACATCATTACCTAAATAATCTCCCTTTAGAGAAAGAAGAGAAGCTATCTTTGCTAGAAAGTTAAAATTAAAAAAGCTAATAAAAATGTTTTAAGCCAGTACACATCCCAAAACAACACTTAATAAACTCACCAGCATTAAAACTGTTCAGATCAGAAGAATATAAAAGAATGACCTACAGTTGTAGAATGGCACTAATACTGTGACTTCCAAGCTGCCATACATGCTTAAATAAATACTTCACCAACCATTATATTTTTATTCAGAACTAAAATCCAATTAGGTGGTGGCTACTTTTCTTGAACTCAGGTAAAAAAAAAAAAACACCCCTTAAAAAATCAAATCTTATTAGGCATGTATACAGAATTATGAACACCAAAAAAAACCAGCTATTCTAAAGGAATTATTAGACAAGAGTATTTGTTGTGACAACAGTAATGAAAGCACAACAAATAAGTTTATTTTAAAATAGTCACTATTTAAAATAGGTGGCCACTTATTTTTGACACACTGCCAACCAAGAAAGCTTCTAGTAAAGTGTTGGCATTCCCCAGTCAGAATTTCTAAAGAGTGATATTAAAACCCCCCGACTTTCTAAGTAAACTGAGTAATGGCTACACATGAAGTACACAACCTACAGGACTCAAAGGAATTTAAAGCTGATTTATAGGGTTATCAATAACTACATAAATTATTTGACCACCGGGGAAAAGAGAGGTTTCTTCTAAATCTTCTGTACTTACTTCTTCTGGAATTTCCCACTGCAGTTTGGTAGGAATAGGAATATTCGGATTGGTATCTCCTCTGCAATGCCCATCTACTGAATAGCCCAGTTCAAGATACTCAGTTGCCATCACATTCTGCAAAGAATGACACCTCTTCAGCATTGCAACACATTACTTACTGCTGTGGAATTAGGATTTCATTGTGAAATCAATACAACCTATTTTCACTACACAGCAAAATAGAATATACAAGGCATTTCCAAATACTGAAAACAACTGCAAGTGAAGCCGTCAATTTTACCTCTTATTTTAAGGTATTTTTACTTGTATTCTGAGTGGGAAGAACACCAGATGTGCACCAAACATATTCAATTACAACGGTGCATTTTGTTAGACACTACCAATTTAATGAAAAATTTTTCAATTCAAAACTCACCTCTAAGTAGAAGTAAAAACTTAAACAGACTTAGATTTGACAATCTTTGTTTAATTTAGATTCTAGAGAATTTCTTGAAGTTTGTTATCTGTCAAAACTTATTCACCAAGAAATAATCTATTCCAGAGTAAATGCAAATCCTTGCAAGAATTCCATTATTTTTAAGATTTGTATCCCTTTCAAAATTGCAATTTATTTTACGTGTGCACTAGAGCTCTTGGGTGGGAAAGAAGAATGTTTCCAAGATGAAAAACACAACTTGAACAGACATAAAAGGCTCTGTCTTACAAGATATCAAGCATCCTCAATGTAAAAAAGAACCAAACCCAGAAACAACAAACCCACAAACAAACAAAAAGAATTACCAAGAGATTTGAATCTGCTCAATATGAAAAGAAAAAGCTTGATCATTTATTTCTAATGTCTTATTTTAATTTCATTTTCTCTTCATTTTCTCATTTCACTTAGTGGTCAGAACATGACAGCTACGAAATAAAGTTTAGTCCATTCTATTCTAAAAACAGACAATCTGTAAAGAGCTAACACAGGTAACTTCCTAGAAAATTAAATCTTATTTTGTTTCAGTCATCTTAATTCTCAGCAGAAAATGTACCAGCTAATATTAAGTACAGATATATGAACTAAAGAATGTACTACCATTCATTGAAAGCAAAAAAAGTAACCCTCTTTCACAGAAATAGTCTACACTGCATTGTCAAGTCACTCTCAAATCAGCTAGGCGTTTTTTCTTCCTTGGGTGAAGAATACGAGGTTTTTTTGTTCCTACACACATGGAAACACTTCTATTATAAAATTAGGATTAAATTTCTTGGGGAACCAGTTTAGACCTAAGACTCAGTTGCACAAATACATACGAAATCAAAATTAACTAATGTTTTTGAAATAGTTTTGATTGATTTGGGTCACATAACTGTTTTTGGGTTAAAGCTTCAAAAACAAAAAGGCAAAAAATCAAATAGGATTTCAAGTATTAAACTAAACATATGATGAACAGACCTGGCAAAGTGCAAATAAATACAAGAGACAATGTCAACAGCATATCAATCCGCAGCTTATCAAACAATCCTTAGAGAAAAAGTTAAGCCCTGTACAATTTTTTAAATTTTGAAAGTAAGCATGGGAGTTTTACAGCACAAGAAAGCTTAAGAGCTTTAGGAGTGTGTGCATACGAAAAATACAATGACATATCAAATAGGCAACAATCTGTGGATTTAAAATAGATAAGTTAGATGGGGAGCTGTATCACTTCTCTGTGAAGACATCTAAACTCACTAAAATGCTGCCCTTCAAAGAACAGCAGCCTCTTGAACAAGGGTTTGGGATCTTTTTCAAATTCCACAGTTGCTGCAGACATAGGCCCCATGTCACTCATCAGCATCATGAATGCAAGGGACTGAAAGCAGCTGCTGACCTCCAGGGCTGCTGCAAGACCCTGTCATGTTATCTTCTGCTTCTTCTGCTTTAGCTCTTTGTACTGAACACCTACCTCCCACAGGTGTCCAACAATGGGAGCGTCTGCCCAGGAGTGCTCTGCATTCAGACCCATTTTGCCATTTTTGAATATTATAAGAGTGAATGTCTTATCAAACCACCTACAAAAGAAATCGAGATTTCTTCATGGTTTTGTATATTTCAAAAGCATTTTTATATTGTAACTTCCTCTCTCTCTAAAATTCACATTCAAATGCACTAGTTCTTACCCTTATTTTTTTTTAAGAACATTTAAATAAATAGACAGAAATTTGACATGATATTCAACACGTCCAACTACAAGGCCCTGCACCTGGGTCAAGACAATGCCCAGTATCAACAGACTGATGGACTAATGGATTGAGCAGCTCTGCAGAAAAGGACTGGGGGATGAAAAATTCATCATGAGCAGGCAATGTGCACTTGCAGCCCAGAAAGCCAATCATGCCCTGGAGCGCTTAAGAAGCAGCGTGGGCGAGTGAGGGGATTCTGCCCCTCTGCTCCATTCAGGAGAGATCCCAGCTGGAGAGCTCTGTCCGGCTCTGGGGTTCTCAGCACAAGAAGGACATGGAGCTGTTAGACTGGGTCAGAGGAGAGTCATGAAAATGGCAAGAGTGCTGGAATACTTCTCCCATGAAAAAAGAGAGTTGGGCTTCTTCAATCTGGACAACATATTCTTGCAGCCTTTCAATGGATAAAGAGGGCTTATAGGAAAAGCTGAGAAAGACTTTTTATCATGGCTCATAGTGACAGGGCATGGGGCAACAGATATAAACCGAAAGAGGGTAAATTTAGATGTGCTACAACAGAGAAATATTTTTTACATTGGGCTGGTGAGACCCTGGAGCAGATTGTCCAGAGAGGTTGTGGATGCCTTCTCATTGCAAATGTTCAAGGTCAGGTTGGACTGGACTTTGAGCAATCTGGTGTAGCGAAAGTTGTCCCTCTCTGTAGCAAACGGGGCTGGAACTGGATGATCTTTGACAGTCCCTTCCAGCCCAAACCCTTCTGTGATTCTATGGAATTTGTCAACTTATAACTCATCCCTAATTCATACGTATTAGCCAAATCCTAAAAAAAAAGGAAGGCATTTTCCACACAGGCAATACTGCACCTGTCGTAACATCTGCCGTGGATCAATGACTTTGCATATGCATCCAGTGACCTCACTGGATCTTCTTTCTTGTACCCTTGCTCAACGTCATCCAATGTCACAAAAAATGCTGCTTTTTCAACAGCATCTAGGGACTGCTTGTTCTTTCCACGGCTAAAATAAGCCTGACGAGCCTTAGCCCATGGCACTCTGTAAAAAAAAAAAAATTGGTTTAAAGCCAGATTACATAAATTTGTCAATGTTTTGTTACCCTTAAAATCACTATGAGACACTCCTCCTGCTCCTGTGGAATTCGACACAACTATTTTCATTGCATTTAACTGATGAAAGCTGTGAAAAGCTCTGACAATACCTGTAACAGTGTAATCCTAGGAACCAATTCAACTCATCATCACACACGAGCAAAACTTCACTCTCAGAAATTCAACATTTCTGTACATGCAATACCTACAGCCTACAGCATAGATCATCAGTCCTTACAACTAAACAAAAGAAAATATCTATTAAAAGGAAGAAGACAACAGTAAAAACAATAATTCATATATAGGATTGCTACTGCAAAATCTCTTTAACTCCACACAGTTACAAATGACTGAAGCACTGTTACACATCATCAATATACAAAATCATTGACCAAGATATAAACAACTGACTGCAGACTATTTTAAAATTCTAAAGCCAATATACAAAAATTATGCTATGCAACAATTTCTAAATACTAAACTTATTTCAAAAGCAATAACAACCATACCTATCTCCTGCAGTGAGAGCTGCAAGTTTCTCTTCACCAGGCTGAGGTTCTGAATCATCATCAAGAATTCTCTGTATTTGCTGTTCAATTTCTCGGGGTCTCAGCAATCTGCCATCATGGTACAGCCACACTTTGAAGTAACGGCCCTTGTGATACACAACAATGTGTTTGCTGTCCTTCACATGCTGCAGGGTATCTAGAATTGCAATCACTCACATGAACACAAAGCTGCAGTCTCAAAACTTAATGCACTAAAAAAACATCAAATGCCTATTGCATGCACCGTAGGTTATTTCAGCACCCCATGTTATTTCATCACAAAGATTCCTGCATGAAACAGTCAAATGCCCAGATGTGACAATCATTTGCACATACAGCACCACCAGTTTTCACACTGGAGACCAGTATTAAGCAACTAAATCTGTGGGTTTGTATCTGAAAAATGAGCACTAGTTGTGTAGTCTGGTGAAGCAGTCAGCAAAGAACACGCTAGATGAGTATGAGGAAAGGTATTTTAAAATCATTTGCATTCAAGTGCTGGACAACTCGTGGAAAGTCTTAAGAAACCCAAAATTTATACCATCAGCTTTTGTTTACATTTGTCCTGGCAGAAGCAGAGTGAATGCTCCATAAATGGCCAAAATGTCTAATGTTAGGTGAAGCAGAAAGCTAGGCCACATTTTTTTCCTTGTTTTACCAGCTATATGGCTTAACTGAGATAAGCCTGAATTTAGTCATGAAGCCATTGTATCAAACCACAGATGAAATGGTTCACTCCATATGTTTTCTTAAAAATCATGAAGATTTACCAACAGCTTAAGTGACGGGATACAATGTTCAGTAAGATTTTACCACCAATTAATATGAAGACATCCATCTTTTTCCTTTTTTTTCCTCTAGGAACAGTAATATACATAAAATAATTGAAATTGGGGACAAGGAATCAAGCTGCTCATGAGAAGGTGTGAAAAGTGTTTTTGCAACTCACTTAGACATATACAGAATGACACCGTTGCTTTTCCTTTAGAAAAACAGAACCAAAGAAAAATTGAAAAAGTATAACAGGAAATGTGAAGTGCTTAGGAGGAAAATAAGATAATTATTATGATACTGACAGTTAATTTGAAAGACTTTAACCAGGAGAAACTGAGGAGAACCCACTAAGATATAGCAGATGTATTTTAATCAGGTGTTAGTTAGAATGAGCCACTTCTACACTTCCATGCAAAAGTCATTTTAGACTGAAAGAAAACCAAATCTGAGACTAAATTCAAACTGTTTGTACCTTTTACTTTATTGAGGACAGGGAAGGGGCAAGGGTTGCACTCTCAGAACTTGGAGTAATGGAGTATTGTAAATAATAGTAGCTCATAGACTACAGTTGTCCAATAGAGATTTAAAAACCTGCTTGTCTATTTAAGCTACTGGTTATGACAGGGAGTAATCACACCAGGGATGATGTTTTCTTCACTTTGCAGATAAAGCCAGCTAAGGCATAGCTGGAAAAAAATTCCTCAACAATCTAGTGAAGGCCAGCAGCAGAACTGAGAGCAAAGTCCTTATCTGACACATGCACCTACTGCTTTATCCACCACCCAATGCCACTTCTCCCCCTTATCCAACCTCTTACAGCACAGCAAATGTCAGACCTCCAGCAGGGAAGAGTGCGCACATCCCTATGTCTGTTTAGAAATTCTTCATTTTGAATTCTGTAGTTGAGTGGGAGTAGCATATTCAAGGCAGTTTGAAACATGAGAGTGAGTTACAGGTCTCATAGAAAGTAAAAAAAAATACATCCTGTCTTGAAGTGACAGCCTGCAGATACATTCCCAGTGGCGGTGACTAAACAATAACTCATGCTTGTATTTCACTGTGATGCTGCCACAATGCTGCACTGTTGGATAAACATGTGAACTCAGTTCTAAGAGGCTCTTCAGCATATGACAAGATCAGAGAAGCCTAGATACAGCTTAAGCTTTTGTGGAAAAACACAACAGCACAAGCCTCCACTAAAATATGCTGTGAAGTTCTCAAGGAGTTAGAAAATGAATAGCAATGTTTTCTTCCACTTGCTGATTACAAACGGTAAGTCCTAGATGCAATCTGACTCCATTTACAGTGACAAAACTTAGGAAAAGCAAACAAACAAACAAAAGCAACAAAAAATGCCACTTTTAATATTAAGACCTCAAAAATCATCTTGAGCTTGGAAAAATGGAAAAGAGTAAAGGTTATTTACATATTAAAAACCAGGCCAGATAACAGTATCTTCAAGTTGTTTTTTTTAAATTTAAGTAAAGGAGAAAGACCACTGAAAAATCTCCTTAAAATGAAAAACATCCTGAGTCTTGGAACACAGTATTGAATATACACTTGTGCCAGTCAGAACTTCATCTGGAAAACCAGATTTTTAGTAAAAAAGACATCAAGCCCTGAATTCCATCAGGATGTTTATTCTCCTTGGCTGGCCTTGCTTACCCGATTCCTCTCCTGGGATACGGGAAGTATTAAACATCCTTTCCCACTGAGCTGAGCAGAGTGGAACAGTAGATCCCATCAGAAGAATCTGTGATGCAAATGTACATTAAAATGTAATTTTGCATATACAATTAGAAAATTAAAAAGTAAAGAAAAAACCCCAGGATTTGGTTAAACACAGGCTTTAGAATAATAAGACTTATAATACATTAATGTAGTGTGGAGTTTTTTCCTCCCTGTTCATGGTCTTTCCTTGAACTACATGTGGAATATTCCATGGACATTCCAGCAGCATTATTTATTCCCCTCCTACCAGAAGCTCAGGAGGGGAAACGCTTCAGGAGGGAAGACTGAAGCTAGCTAGCATCTGAAATCCAAAGAGCTCTCCATGGCGGGTCTGGATGCAAAACTTACACATGCAGCACGTATTACTCCTTAATTCATTCTTTTAAGCTATTTCTGGTTGTGGAGGAACCAAAGTTCACATTACTCAGATTTGTAGTTAGGTACAACTAATCACATCCCTTCCACGACCCTGAATAAAACTACTTAATTGTTTGCACAATACTTGTTTGCTACAATCCACAGTCACTGGACAGGAGAGAAACTCAAATGGGATTTAGCTTGCCTATCTTTGCTACCTAGAAATTAGTGCAACACAGGATTGTATCATCATCTTAAGCTCCCACTGGCCCTCTTGGTGTCAAGTGGCCTCCAGTCCTTTATCCCAACCATCCTGTATTGTATTCATACAATTCTGTATTTTTGATAGTTGGTAGTTTCTGCACATGTACAATTCAAGTGATAGCCATGATGACTGGGATTGCAAAATTTTGTAACAATGAGGCATTCCTCTCCTCTCCCATTCTGAAAAATGATCAATTTCTCACAGACCATGCTGGAAAAAGACCAAAAGCCATTTAAACTGATATACATACTGGCTTGATTTCTTGTCTGTCCAGTTTTTTCCGATAGAGCAGGATGGCATGGATAACATTACCAGCTCTAGCTGCCTGCAGGGTTGTGGGATATAAAGAAAGGAAGTCCTGTAAAGTAGAGAAGAATCGTAAGTTAATGATTACCAGGCTACATTATAAAAAAAACCACCCTGATAGTACTTCTTATACATGTTCTTAAATGTTTACTCTGGACAAGTGCACTAGTACAGTAAGGTGAAACTTTTCTTCAACAGTCACAATCTTCTTAAACATTATTAATCATTTGAGTAGAAAAGACAATGCTACATAAAACTTGATCAAAGACCATGAAATTTCTTTTTTCCTTTTTATTTTAGAGTCTTTTACAATTTTACTTCCTGTACAGACATTTGTGAGTATGAGCACACACCTCCTTGAACTGTTTTACATGGAGCTTTTGAAAGATTGCTTTTTACAGTAGGGACAAAACTGTTTAAGTCATTACTGCATGAGCTTACCAAAGTGGCAGCTGGGCTAGAGTTGTTATTATGATAAGTGTACTTGAAGTACTTCAAGTCCATGACACACTATAATGTACCTGAAGACACTGGCTGCAGGTTATATTAAAAGAAAGAAGAACGAAAGTTACATACTCAGTGGCAATGGATTTCTAAGCAGAAAGATGCCACAAGGTAAGATACCTGCCAGAAATGTTTGACACAGTGTTTGACACATCAGGTGTTTATAGGATTTACCTACCATTGCGAAATAGTTACTATTAACCATAATTGGGCCACGTCCTCTAAGGTAGATATATTCTTCCCACCAATCACTAACCTGCAGCAGGAAGGAAAAACAAAAGCAGTAAAATTTCATCATTTCCACAGTTTATGTGTTCTGTGTTGATGGCTCCACGAGACAACATTCAATACGGAAGCAGGAAGTAAACTGCTAGCTTGCCTCCCTACCTAAGAAAGACAATGATCCCCCACCCTGCTAATTTCTATCAAACTTCAGGGAAAAGAGGGGAAAAAGGGGGTGAGAGAACTAAATTAAATTCAGCTATATCTCTCTGATAAGATTACAAAGAAGTCATGATCTCCACATAATATTCAAAAAGTATCAGATCTCCTGAATGCTTTACAGCCTTTGCCAGGACAGATTATGCTATCTGGGTACAGGTTCATTAGATAATACATCAAGAAGGAATTACATTACAATTCTCACTATGATGTTGGGGGTTGGATTTTCTTTTTGGTAAGAAAAAAAAGAAAAAAGAAAAGACAGACCAACAACTCTATTGCTACTATTCTTTAGTTTTCTTACATGTGCCTTAGCTGCTCTATATTAAAAAATGGTCCTAAATCACTCTTCTAAACTACCTGGGTAACCAGGCCCATTATTGATTATCAAACTCAACAAGCAAATAAAGAGACGCCCAAAGCAATCCTAACAGCAAAATGCTCCAGAATAACAAAATGCAAAATAAGGATTAATTTTTTCAAGTTTCATTCACCTGCGTTCACCACACAAATGTTTGTTTTGGTAAACACCCAATCACACAAATTATTTATCTGCAAAGTCAGATGTACTTTAAAAAAACATTAAGCAGTTTCAATTTCCTTCTTTTAAATTTAAGAAATAATGGAATTTAAGCCAAAAAGGGCACCAAGGAACAGATGATGTAATTTGAACAACTGACTCACATAATTGGTGGCCCACCAGGATTTTAACTTCAAATACCACTGAAGCCTCGGTCCCAAATTAAATGCAAAATCTTTGGCAAGTCCTTCCATTCTTTTGAACTTTTCATCATCCATAAGTGGTCGAACTGACTCCAGATACTAGAACACAGCAAAAGAATCAGCATCAGTACAGGAACTAATAAGTAGCTTCTCATCATTCCTACATACAGCACTTTAACAGTAAGCAAAGACTATCCAGTCTCAGTCCGTAAAGCTGTAAATAGTATGTTTTTAAAATAAGAGTATATGCTCTTCTAAACATCTGCTGCAAACTTCAAAAAATAAAATATTTTTTCAGATATTTGTCAGCAAAACACAAGTGGAAGAGGTAACTTTTCTAAAGATTTTCCAATCCAAATGGTGAGACATGCTGCTTGTCCAGTAGCAGAAAGACTTTTTTTCTTCTCTAAAAATCAAACCTCCAGTTTCTGTGACATAGTGTCATATTTACACACTTTGCTACCAGGTTTTGTGTCATGACACACATTTAGTAACATTGTACAACCTGTGGAGGATAACAAAAGTGGTGTGCTTCAAGAACCCTGGAAATCACACTTTATGACACAGCCTTAGAACAACAGGCATTATGTCATCCAGTGTGAATCACACTGGCTTCAAACTGTCACCAGTTTCACTGGTTTGTCACAGCCTTTATTTTAATTTCCATGCAGAAGTATGATTCTGTTACACCATATTAATACCACCATGCAATATTTCATGAGACATGGCAAAAACACCCCAAAAAGGCATCTAAGTATGGATTCTGTGTTACTGAGGAA
Organism: Pomatostomus ruficeps; assembly: GCA_013400735.1. Lineage (NCBI taxonomy): Eukaryota > Metazoa > Chordata > Aves > Passeriformes > Timaliidae > Pomatostomus > Pomatostomus ruficeps. The sequence continues at coordinate 29,064 of VYZT01040881.1, forward strand.
AATGAATTGGTGAATGTACATACCCTGTTGACTGTGTCTTTAACAGCTGGAACTGGCAATCGAGGCAAAGATGTCTGGAAACTGTATAACATGGGTTTACGCCCTGAGAAGAGTTTTACAAGGGCCTGAAGAAAAGCAAAAACAAAATACACACAGCAAATCATTAGGTACAACAGAAAAATGACAGAGTAAATGTGTGATGCAACTCATGCTCCTTTTCACTGGTAAATTATACTGTACTAGATTCAGGAAGCTACCATATTTATCACTGTATCACAAGTAAAAGAAGGCCTTGGCAGAAACTAGCTTCCTAAAGGTTAAACTACATGTCAGTTGAAGGGAAAGAATGGTCATTCCTGACTTCCCAGTCATCTTCCTGTCACAGATAATATTGCTGTTCATGTAGGGCACACCTTGTTCTCAATATAAAGACACTTACTTAGCACTTCTTTTCTTCATACATTTCCCCCTGGAAAGATTTAAAAAAAAACAAGTCTACCAGTTGATCTTTTACTACACTACATAGTAGACACTAGAAACATATCTAAATTGTGCTTCAAAACACAATCATTATCAAGCCTGTGACTCACCTAAGGTTTCTAAGTAAGTACAGTAATCTTTGGACATAATAATTATGCTTTGTATCACGGTTTAATGTTTTCCAAAGTTACAGCTCAACATCAATAATAGGACTGATGTTACAGGGAGTTAATTCAAGCATGAATCAATCTCAGGTAGTCTGCTGCATGATTTGAACATACCAAATTGTGCAAGCATGCCAGTGTTATACTCAGTGGTTGTGTTACAAAAAAACCCCAGCAATGAAACAAAGAAGCCATAGAGACAACTTAGCTTCAGATATTACAGCATTTCCTGAGTTCCACAGGAGAGTGAAAACAGAAGCAGCATTTCCCTCTGCTACTACTTTTCAGCTGCAGCACACACTAAGCTGAAATTCTAGACCATGCAACTTCTAGGCTACTCATAAAAGGATTTTGACACTGCCACCCTATTTCAGCATGAAAGTAAGGTGAAGTGTTCTACGAACAATCCAGTGGAACCTTTATTGTCAATGTATAATCTTGGCCCAAAGCACAGGATAGTATATATAAGCCAACAGACAAGACAGAATAAAACAGAGGACGTCATTTCACTACTAAATTCTGAAAACTTCTCCTAACAAAACTGTTAGAATGTAGAGTTTTTCCTCCCTCTCAGTTTCCTGGCTCAGCACAGCTAGAGGAGATCATTTCAGGCAGCACAAAACAACTAAGAATTGCAGAGTATTACCAGCAACAAAGACCTCCCTGCAAATGGCTCTGTATCAGAGCCATCAGATGTTCATGGGATGCACCACAGTGACCTGCCCAGTGAAATCTAGTTGTGCTTCAGGACAAGATAATTTTGAAAACAGGTGGGAAGGAAAAAGTTCAGCTTTTCATCTGGAAATCTAATTTCCTGCTTGGAGACAATTTTATTCCAAAACTAATAAGCCAGAAAAGGCTAAAACTATCTTCAGAGAGTACCTGCTCAACTGACAAAACTCAGCAAACACATTTCACAGTATTTATCTCTTAAGAAAACTGGTAATAGGGAATTTGTAATAGCTTGAGACCAATAAAGTGATCTGACAGACACACATATTTCATTACATCCCTGATTTCATAGGCAGACACAGCAAATAATGTCATTCTAACATATGTTGCATCTGTTCACACATGATTACCACTTTTAAATTAATTTTTTAAAACAGCAACTAATATGTTAGGGATTTTCTCCCTAACACTGACACAGGAAATTTGACTTTACAAGGTGAAATATGCTGATTAAAAGTTGCCACGGGACTTCCAACCAGCCTGAAAAATCACTTTGTACTGTGACTGAAATCGGAGTTCAGTTTTTTGATCTGCATGATCATTTGAAGAGAAAACAGTATTATAAAAATCTAGAAAGCTAAGGTTGGAGCTGTTTCACTAATGAAGCCAGTCTTCTCTGTTGTTGGGTCTGGTTAAATAGACCTTCATAGTAAGTACAGATGAGACACTGTTGGGCATACACCTTTAGTGTTCTGTATTTTTAAAACATATATAATACACAACAAAGTACATATGCAACATATATGATAGACAAAAATTTATAAATACAATATGCAACAAAGCATGGTAAGTAGCATTACAGTTCATACTGTTTTAAGGTTCATAAGGCAATATTAAGAGCTCTAAAGTCTCTATCTGGTAGGACATGCTGAAAACCAAGGCAGCTACAGCTCCAAGCAATTGACAGAAAGCCTTACCAGTCAGAGCCTCTGGACTGTACCAATTCGAGTCATGAGGCTGATACCACTTCCAGGAGAAACCACCAGTTAGAAATTTCATTTGTAACAGACAAACATTAAACTCTATTTTAGCGTACACCATTCTGGATACCTGTCCTTGAATATCTCCCACAGTACATCATGACCTGTGCTTAGTTTAACACACGTCCCTTAATTTTTGAGGCTGCAAAGACTAATTTTATCACGGTACAGAAATTTAGCTATTTCTACAATAATACAGGAAAAGTGAGATGAAACAACTGAGTCTGAGTAGCAAAACCCCACTTCATCTCTTGCAGCACCTACACCTACATTTCCTCACTTTATACCAATCACATTCTTGAAGAATCCTTTCCCAATGCACCACAACAATCTACGGGAGACATACCACTCTCACCTTACCCTTATCTGAAAACTGTATAGCACGCTACCTGCACCTTATGCTTTTCCCAAAACTCACTTTGGAGGCATACCAATAAATCAATTGAAAGGACATCCAATAATTTCTTCAAGCATAAGAATAATTTTATAATGGATGACTAGAAGTCCTAATATTACAACAAAGAATTAGGGGAGCACTCTCCATGAAGACAAGATTCTTTGGTGCTGCAGCCCACGTTCTTTAAGCTGTACTTGCACATAGAGAAAAGGTAGGTATTGAGTCACACAGGCCCAAGGCATTGGCAAATTTAGAAGTTGTTTGCGAAGTGTTCACTCTTCCTTCTAGAAGGCTACAATGAACAGTTTAATTACAGCATTAGAAGGGTGACAGTAGAAAGAGCTACCTAATAGCCTCCTGTCCCATGACACAAAAAACACAAGAAAGGAATAAAATGACAAGATTTTCTTTTAGGGCTTTGAATACTGATCAGTTAGAAGTTAAGATGAAACAAAGCCAACATATCCTTACCATCCAAAACTTGGTCCCAGCAGTAAGCTTGCCATGCTCAGAGAACATCCAGCCATGGTAGGAGAGCAGCATTTTCAGGGAGTAGCGCATTGTGACGATTAGGGCAACCCAAAGCCCTGTGCCAAAAAGTACTCCACTCACAATGTTCTGTGTTTGGTTTGACATGTAGCCACTATTTAAAACAAAAGTCAGCACATGCCAGTTAGTGTCCATCTAAGTTACAAAGAGAACTGGTATTGCAAATGTAACTCTAATAGTACTACAGGCAGGCCTTACACAAGCTTTATGCCTGCTTACCCTGCTTTCATAAATTCCTTTCCAAACACCTTTTCACACAGCAACATCAAAGGCCATAAAAGCTGCCAAATGTGCTTCCCAAATACCCAGAAAACAATGCAGCAATACTGGTACAACAGCCTCCCCGTTTCATATCCTCATACATCTGTTTATTTGGCTTACCATGTCACAAACAGACCTTCCAGAACTGATACATTTTAACAGGAATAGCTTTAACAGTAGCTGCAAATAAAACTGATGCCCCTTTAGAGAAGCAGTAACCTCTCAGTCTACTTACGTTGTATCAAGTGTTCGGTTGATCTTAGCTATTAGTCCCAAGGAAGGATCAATTTTGGCATACATTGTTGACATCACACCCACAACTACAATAAGCCAGCTGGATGGGCTGGCAGGATAAACGCCGGTGATAATTCCATTCTGGAAAGAAAAGCCTTCACATAATGTTTTCATACCAAAGTGATTGACTTCATATTACCATGGAAAGAAACAAAACTCAACACATTTAAGTAATTTTGTTTTAAACAAGCAGTTAAGATTATCCAACATTTTCTTACATATGGTTATCTCAGGAGTAAGAAACGGATTTACTTAAGTTTGATTACTACAGAAAATTGTAACAATGATATCAACAATGAAAGGAACTTTTACATTCTCTTGTAGGCATCACTGATCCTGCTGCAAGTCTTACTAAAAATACTGAAACTACCTAATAACTCTAAAACAAATGACACTTCAATAATTTCAATTTACACTGAGTTAGACCTTTCTACATGAATACATGGCAAAAATATTCTACTGAATAAGACACTGAGAACCAAAATCAACGTTTTCTTATATAATTTAAACAGTTCTCATAGCTTTGTAATAAAATTTTAGCAAGATTTCTGTTAATGTGTTTATGTTTTTGAAAGAGATGTTGAAGATAGCCTGTAGCTAATGTAGTTTGCTACCAACAAAATAAATACTTGTAATTAAAATCCCATGAACAAAACAATAAATTCACAGTAATCTACATCAAATATCTAATAAAAAACAATACTACTTAGCCTAAATGAAGAGTGTAGCCTTGTACTTCTAGGAGATATGACAATAAAGATCACAGCTAGTCGTATTTTGGACTTCTGCTAAAAGATTATATAATTACATGGTGCATTATGAAGAGAATGAAGTCAGTTCAAGCTATTGTTAATTTTGACATCTGCTTCACCCTGCTTCCACAGAATAAATAAAAAATCTGTACCCCTTCAGCCTTTACAGTATCACCCAGTGCTACCTTCATCAATACCCCTTGTCTTAAATAAACCCCCCGTAAGTCTTTCACAATGAGGAATTTTATTTACCATAAAAAAAAATCCATTTTCCCTAGAAAAAATTCAATAACTTCATAAAACATTAAATAACCCTGAAGTTTGGTGCGCTGAACTAGTTTAGCATACCTTGAATCTGATGAACTTCTTCTTCCATGAATAGACCCCAGAGAGGTAAATCTGTTTGAGTGCTTCATGGCTCATACGCAGGTCAATCCCATCTGGAGTTACTGTAAATTGAAAAGCTACTGCCTGATGAGCTTCCGCCATTTTCAGAGAGAGTTCTGTCAAAAAACAAAGTTAAAAAAGAGCATTTCCTTCTTGTCCAAAGGAACTAGGAGCACGTTCATTTCTAGCAAGGTATTTTCTACACCATTATCTTGGCAAAGATTTCCAAGTATGAAAAATTTACATATAGAACTTGCCTCTTCCTTACAGGCTATGCTTACACTTCAATCTGAGTGTCCTGATGGTTAATTAAGGCACCTCTTCTGACAACAACAGCTGCAAATGGAAACAAAACACTCGTGTAACTCAGGCATTTCAGCAGCATCACAGATATCTGTGTATGTATCACCTATACATGCAATACGTAAAAAAATCAGAGCAGAACAAAAAGTGAATAACATTTAGAAAAAGCACATCACAGGTACACAGCGTCTTACTTTTCAAAAAAGACTCAGAAAACATTGTATTTTAAACAAAAGGTATCCAAAGTTTTCATCTCAACTAGAAAAACCAAAGTTGCTTCTGGCCATATCTTCTCCCTAATATTTTTCATATCCTAATTTCAAGCTGATTACTCAAAGCAATAAGAGACTACAGTCCCTGTGGCTCTGTACTCTGACTGGCAAATGACTGCGAAAATCAAAACTATGCAGAGTTGAGGAAACCAAATCACAACTGTCAGAAAAATTGCCTTCTCACAGGAAATCTGAAATTATGAAGAAATTTCATGGAATTGCAGCTCAGTTTAACTGCCCAAACAAATATCAACAACCATGTCAATACAGACAGAAGACAATTATACTGGGCAGCCATAAAAGACTCAAACGAAAACCTCTGGAAGTTAGAACAGAAATGTAAACCAAATGTAGCCCCAAGAATCCCACCATGTGCCTGAGAGTGTTGTGCAAACAGCTCTTGAACTCTGTCAGGCTTGGGGTTGTGGATCACTTCCCTCGAGACCCTGTTCCAGTGACCAACCACCCTCTGGGTGAAAAACCTTCTCAAAACATCCAACCTAAACCTCTCCAACAGAGCTTCATGCCGTTCCCTTGGCTCCTGTCTCTGGTCACCAGACAGAAGAGATCAGTGCCTGCCCCTCCTCCTCCCCCCATAAGGAAGTTGCAGCTGCAATGAGGTCTCCCCTCAGTCTCCTCCAGGCTGAGCAGCCCAAGTGACCTCAGCTGCTCCTTGCATCTTCCCCCCTCTAGACCCTTCACCATCTTCCTAGCCCTCCTCTGGACACTCTAACAACTTTATATCTTTTGTCATATTGTGGCACCCCCAACTGTCCCCAGCACTTGAGGTAAGGCCGCCCCAGTGTAGAGCAGAGGTGGACAATCCCCTCCCTTGTCCAGCTGGCACTGCTGCCCTGATGCCCTCCAGAGCAGGGATGTCCCTCCTGGCTGCCAGGGCACTGCTGGATCAGATTTAACTTGCCCTTGACGAGGACCCCCAGGTCCCTTTCTGTGGCGCTGCTCTCCAGCCTCTCATTCCCCAGCCTGTCCATACATCCAGAGGTGCCCGAACCCAAATGCAGAATGTGGCACTTGCCATTGTTAAACTTGTTGGTAATTTCACAGCTTTTCTTAGTTTCCGTAACCAGCATTTGTACGTAAACACCCTGGAAGTTACTCCTACTAATCATTAATTCAGACTAATGTTGTTTGAGCACTTATATTTAGAATGCAGATTTTTGCAGACAGACTCTATGGATAACATTGGAATGGTCTGAAGTGTGTATTCCTGAGGAGACAATCATGATTCCAAAGTCAGCCTCTTGTCCACATTAATTTATTAGCTTATCAAAACTTTCATGCATAGCCCTAAAAACAATATCCTCCTAGAAGTACGACTAAATGGTAGTGGAATTTATTATCCTATCTGGAGGTCAGGATTCAAGGGTAAGTTTTAGATTGAAATATTCACTGGTACAAAACACATTGTCAGTATGAAGTGTTTTAAAGTTGTACTGGCATTTCTATTTAAGCAAAATCAAAAGAAAGTACAGCTACTTTACCCTTTTCAAATCCTAAAAGCTAAAACTTACATTTTGTTTGCAAACCTAAAGCTAGTAATTAAATTCTGGTAGACTGTCATCCCCTGTTGAACAGCATGTGAGGACTAACCAGTGCAAATTAGGTGGGCATTTCAAAAGCAGCTTATTATGACCATAGTGCTGCTCCTCTAGTCTGTAAATCAAAGTAATCTGAAACACAAAGAATGGGAGCAAAGGTGTATGAGTAGACAACCAGGGAATATAAGCACTGGGAATGCAGCAATAACAGCTGGCGTAGGAAATAAATACACAATAGAGAAAGAGAAGGAATACTCAGCAGAGATGATCGAGGTAAGTGCTGCTGCACAGCATCTATTAAGGTTGCTGGGATCCCAACAGGCAGGGATTCTTTGCAATATTTAATGTGCCTGTCCTTGGACCAGCCTACAGTGATCCACCTCTGCAATACAACTACTGCTACAGTGCCTAATGGTAATTCACAGATCTCCTACATCCATCAGCCAGACGAATCAAGGCAGCTAAAGCTCACAGTGTCCTACAGATAGTATGCATTTGATTTATGTGTGTGCAACATCTCATTTGAATAACAAAGAAGAACAAATGAGAACACAAACAACTTTGAACACCAGTTTCAAAAGCTTTAACACAAGCCCTGTGTGCCTGAGTAACAACTGCAATTTGTAGTACTTAATGACACTGTCACTAACAACCACTTATACGGGTCCTGCTGCAGGCAAGTATGAGGAAGTCAAAGTCAGCTGTCCATTCATTCATTTAAATTGTTCATCACCAGCTGACAAGAGCGCAATAAAACAGACAGAGGCAGCAGTAATACAGGGTATAACCTGAACTCAACAGGGTTTGCAAAAGCATTCAAAGTCAAGAATTTATCATATGTTTAGTGGCACTGTTAAGATTGGGATGATAAACCCCAAAAAACACATACAAAGAACCCAACCATATCTGCATACAGAGAATCAGGTACCTGGATTTGTCTCAAGAAGGGCCACCAGGTTCTGCTCAGTTCACTCACGGAATTTTGTATTCTGGAATGTCAGTGTCTTAAGTACCAGACCAACTAGTTTCTGTTACCCTTCAACTCCCCTGTGACTTCTCAGCCTGGAAATTTGTAATTAACCTCCTCTTTGTTTCTAAACGGAATGAATTCCAGGAACCCTTTTGTTTGTAAGCACATGCTTTTTTTACAGTCCAAGGCAGAAAAATACTATAAATAGCATTAGGCATTAATAGTCAACCTGACATTTTAATGAATTAAAGTTTAGCATTCTCATAAAAATAAATAAGCTTCATTACGGAAAATATTCCTTATTCCCAAATGAAAAAAAATATTAATCCAGCAAGAATTAATCCTGAATCAAGCAAACGAGCCCTGAAAATAAATACAGTCCGGTTCTAGGACTGTACTGCTCGACATTATGAAGCGAAACAATAAAACTGCTTGTTTCTTTTCATATTATTTTTCTTTACTTGAGAAAAACATAAGCCTTTAAGACTGCCCCGAATTATGATGGCGGAATACCAAAGGCTTCCCGAAGCCCGCTCCTTTGAACACTTGTTTTCCTCCTTAAGGGCCAATTTAATCATAAGCCGCGGTACACTTCCCCTCGCTGCATTCCTGCGCTGCCACGTGCTCGCCCGCAAAGTAGGGAAAAGGGCACAGGCGGAGCCCTGGCCTTTTAAACTTGACTTGCCACGGCTCCCGAGGCAGCAGCCACATCAATCACCGCACCAGCACCGAAACAATAGCGTCTTCTGACTGCGGGCATTTGGGTCTGCAGCGCATTTCTGCACAGCATACACTAATTAACCTCGTTCCCAACAGAGAGCCATAAACAACAGCTTTTGACTTTCCTAGCAGCTTGGCAGAGTCTTACTCAAAGAGGGGAAAAAAAAAACCTCAGCACAATAATTTCTACAACTAATCCGAAATGGCTATTTTCATTCCTTTCAATGTTCTCTTGTAATATTAATGTATCTTAAAAAAACCACACACTTGCCCCTTAAAACTTGGTTTATTGATTGTTTGCGAGTTTCTTCCTTTTATTTAAAGAAGAAAACTGTCTGTTCCTTGCTTTTATCTGGTTTTGCTTAAATTCAAACATGCTGTAACAGCTGCAGATGTTTCTCCTCTTCCTTTTTCATACCTCTGCTTGAGCCAAACTAAACTAAGCACACAATTTTTTCCTCATTGTTATAAACAAGCACTGTTAGGCTGGATGTCACTTTTAAGTCAAGAAAAAACACATTGCACACTAGAAAGCCTTTGTGCTGATGGTCTGAAAAACTATGCTGCTACATCTACTATGCATAAAGCATCCTCAGACTGTTATTTTTGCAGTTTCAGGATATTTACCCTACAAAGACTGAGGTTTAACTCATAGACCTTATGACTTCAGGTTGCAGACACTGAACAGTGTTAGGGCTTACGTGTTCCTACAATCACAGAAAGAGATAAGGGTTTCAGCTCTGGAAAATCTGAAGCTAAGAGAGGTCTCATGTGCAGGAGGCTTCCATTTAAGTCAGGCATGCAAGAAGTGGTTGGTAACTGTCTCTCTGAAGCACAATGAAAGAATTGCCATGTGCTTTTTAAAAAGCACCAAGCCATGATACAAAAACTAATTGCATTACAGTACACCACACAAAACAAGGTATTAATTCTTGAAGCAGTTACTCCTGGAAATGCTATTGAGTATGGATCTTTTTATGTTTCTGTAGATTTCATATGCTTTACATGGATAAAGTGATAGTGCTAAAAAGAGTAAAGTCACCACCTATACCTCAAAAAAAGCAAATCCTCAGCTTTAAGAGGATGTCATTTGCTTCCCATACATTGCTTGGCTCATGCAATTCACTTTTTTCCCCATTTCCTCTTCCTCTTGAATAGAAAACCCCTGCCATCTCTCCCTGTCAGGATTCTAAACCTCTAACAAAAAGAATCGTAATACTTAAACACAGTTTTCACATCAATAGCTCCTTTTCCTGCAAAGGAAGTTAACAAATGCAGAGGAAAACTGAAGAGGTCTCATTCACATGATCCTGAACAGCTAAAACCTTGATGAAAGACTTAATTCTATGACTCTCACTTTCAAGGTACATTGATAATTTAGTTTGAGTCTCTCTTCACAGATTTCTGATACCTATTCATAGATTAGCTTATATATGCAGGGCATATGACTGCCAGTAACCAAAGCACACTCACAAAACAATTCTCTCCAATTATTCTACTTGGACAATCAAAAATTGACAGTTTTCTTCAAAAAGCAATGGCTGCTGCATACAGTTTCTCTGCGAACATGCCCGTGTACCACCACACACAGGTTTGGTACTCTCAGAGCTCTCAACAGACATCCCTGGCACCCAAGCCACAGAGTGCTAAGAGACAGTGGGGAGACTCGCAGCATTACAGGCATGATGGCAGTTCTGAATGCAGAATTACCTGTGTCATGGCATTTCTGAATTCAGAATTACCTGGAAGCCCTCATAACTTCAGGCAGATTCAAGGTACCACCAATAAAGCAATGAGAAGCATCTTATCACAAAGGCTTTGTCTTCTGACTCCTGCCAAGTTCCTACTAGGCAAGCCTAGAAGTTAAAAAAAAACAACCAACAACCCAAAACAAAACAAAACTCCAACAAAAACTTGACCCTGAAGAATTCTTCTTAAATTCTTAAATTCCTTTCTTAAAATAAACTTACAACTTCAAATTTTAGCTTGGCATTCTGGTTTCAAATAGAGACTGGTGAGTAGAAAAGTGTGAAACGAAACTATTTTAAATGACATTGTTCAAGGAAGCTTTCAAGACAGGAAGTGGGGGAAAATATCAGATGAAAGTACACTAAACACAATTTTAATTAGTAAACATACTTAAAACTATATTAAAATTTCCATTTAAAGCCAGACACTTTGAATGAAGAATGGTTTTGGAAAACCAAGCAAGTACCCCAAAGTCTTGGTCTGACCCCAAACAAGTTTATTTAAAAGAGAAAAGCGAGGGGGAGGGAATCTATTTCTATTAACATGCAAATCACTAAGAGTTACTATTTGAATGTTAAAAGCGGCCACAGAGAACTAGAAAATAATTCTGGAGTTCCCAGAAGTTCTCCTAAAAGACTTTAACTCTGAAACCTCTTTAAATATTGAAATTATCAAAGAAGTTTTATCCAGGATATTGCTGTCCATACATCAGATCCCCCTTCACGAGGTGAGCTTGCTACAGCTTTTAGAAGAAAACAGACACGCAAAAGGTTTATTTTGTATGTTTACTTGATAACATATTTTGACACTTTAGGGTAGATCACTGAAGTTTAAGAGTCTGAGGACAGACTCAATGAAATCAAAGCCAGTATTTAAACACTTGAACATCAGTGCTGTGTTTGTGCTGAGACAGCGACCAAGTATTTTCTCTCAGCTGTGTAAGCCATCACTATGGAAATTTGCAATTTCCATCTCCCAGAAAGGCAAAACTATGAATGCATTTTGTTTTATACAAATCACTAAATAACTTTGTATGTTGTTGATTTCATACCAGGCACTGAATCAAAAGAACGCAAATTCCAAACACTGAGATGTCTATCCAATCTCTTCAGGCATTATTCTGTATTTCACTTGGATGTCTGTTATTGATGGTCCTGTCAGTCCAAGCCCTTAGTACCACCTACACAAAGTATTCAGGCTAGACTATGGCAGCTGACTTTGCCCAGACAGTGTGTTTGCAACGAAATGATATATAGTGAAGCACAACAAAGCCAGTGCCAACATCCTCAAATAACTTCCTAGCATGTTAGTTTATTTCCACACTTTACCGCCTGCGACAGTTTAACTGACCTACACGGTCATCCTAGAAGTGGATGCAAAAAAATAAATAATATAAAACCAACAAAACCCCACCCACCAGAGGGGAAAAAACCCCCTAAACTGAAACTGCTGATGGAGTTACAAGCACAGGGACTGAAACTGGGAGCAGTGGCTGATAAATGAATGGTTTTCCCTGCCATCCAGATAGACCTTGACAGGCTGGAGCAACAGGCAGGCTAAAACCCTGTGAAGTTCAGCAAGGAGAAGTGCAAAGTCCTGTGTGTGGGGAGGAGTAACCGCACACCCCAGTACACACTAGAGACCGACTGGCTGGAAAGCACAGCTCAGCAAGCTGCACATGAGCCAGGAAGGTGCTCTTGCAGCAAAGGATTCTAACAGAATCCTGTGGGGCATTAGGAGGACTGTTGCCACCAGGCTGAGGGAAGTGACTCTTCCCTTCTACTCAGTGCTGGTGAGGGCCCATCTCAAAAACTCTGTCCAGTTCTGGGCTCCTCAATGAGAGAAATGAAACTACTGGAGAGAGTCCAGTGAAGAGCCAGTAAGACAATTAAGGGCTTGAACCATCCAACCTGCAGAGATGCTTTAAGAAATTTAATGTAGGAGTTTTCATAGGACATCTGCTGCAAAAATAAACTTACAGAGCACTAAGGCCTCAATAAGAAATCTTGTGCTTCAATTGCTTTAAATGAACAGCATACCTTGAAATTCAAATTGGTAGTAGCAGCCAAATATTCAAAAAGAGCAAGCTTTCTGCAATTGACAAAAATGTACTAGTAGTTTGGAGGATAAAAGAAGCTGGACTTTGCAGAATGAACTCTTTAGAAAATGATTCATCTCAGTTTTTCAACGTTATTCCAGTAACTCTGCCTTCACTGGAAAGCACCAATGTGCCTTTATACAAGGTTTTCAAATGAATGTTGGTATTTTAGACACTACTACCTTGTCCATTGAAAATTTGCCAGTCTTAAGGCAGCGGGTAGATTTCTAGAGCTGACTTTGAGTGCCACATATTTTGCAGTGATGTGGTGGGAAACCGTACAAGCTCCTAATAAAAAAATAAGCTTGAAATTCAATGTTACATGTATATACACCAATCTAGAGAAAATACTGACTGCTCCTATCAAATTAAAAATGACTGTGTTATAAATAATAAAACTGCTGTGACTTCAGTAAAATATATGGAGGTTTTTTATGGAGTTTGCTATAAATACAATAATTTCAGGCACTGAAGCATGCACTGTACAGCAGCATCCAGCACTGACTCAGTAACTCAAGATCCCATCCACTCTTGGGTCAGATAGTGGTGGGGAGGCAGTCACTCACATAAATGCCAAAATTCTGCCCTACTGCAAGAGGATCGATAAGGTAAGGCAGCTAACCAGGGAACGCCAAAAGGATGCCAAAAATGCTTTTACTTGTGTGCACATGGTGCTCCTTTGATGCATAGCTGAACAAAATTAAAATTAAAGCTATAGAAAAAGCATTCAGTTTAAGAGAAATCTAAACAAACAGCAAAATTGTCTGGAGTTCTATGCCTTTCAAAGGAAATTCAGGTCTTGTTCTACAGAATCTTCAGTAAACAGTACAAAATATGCAGCTCAAGCATTTAAACATATGAACAAAAAGACTGGTCTCTCATTTATTGGATATTCTCTAAGGTAATGGCTCCTTCGTGTATACTGCACTTATGTAAAAAAGTATTGAGATCCCAAAGCCTCAAAAAGAGCCATTTATTGAGTTTATACTTAGTTCATGTGACATTCCACAAGGTGCTGACTTTTGAACTTACTATAAAGAATAACCAGATGCAGTTATTCTCTTGAGAATTTCTATTTCTAAATTCCTTCCTTGCCTAATAACCTTCAATAGTGTCTAATCATGCTTCAGTATACAGGACGACACTGATACTTGCTGCTTTCAAGTCTTACCAATAACTCAGCGATCTTACAATGACTAATCACATTTTACAGACACGAATTTTTTATGAGAAATATGAGAGTAGTGAAGCCAAATCATATCTGTGCAAAAATTAGCCACAAGGATTAAACTCACTCAAGGCTCTTCAGGTAAACCTAATGACTATGGCATACAAATAAAACAGAAATCAAAGAGTCACTCTCCTTTCGAAGTTGAATTAACATAGCACGATGAAAACAAAGTTAACCTGACAGCTGTTCTCATGATACTTTACTTAGGACAAGTTCTCATATTTGGTTATTGCTAATCATTGGCTCCAATCCTTCCCAGCCTCACCTACACCTGACAGGTGTGGTCTCTTGGAATTGCAAATGCCTTTATGGATTTCTCACACCTAGAGGATGAACAAATGCTGTGGTTCAAGCTGAGGTGGAGAACTGAATACTTGTATTTGCCCAGTTACAGCAACCCTGGGACCCAGAGCAAACGTCATCCACAGGAGAGAGTTTGAAATCAGAACAACAAAGAAGACTTCAGTAACTTGCTGTCCCACTGACAGCTTGTGTCCTGACCTCAGAAGTTTTCCAAGATCACCTGTGGGTGAATATATTCATTACCCTCTGCAGATATCTCCTTTGGAATCTTGGGCCAACTTTCTTATTCCTTTCCTAGGTGGTAAACTGGAGCAACAGGTCTATATGGATGGAAAGAGATAATGACAAACAAGCCAATGAATCCAACATAAACATACCCGAGCAGCTGTCTTCCTTAAAAGCTGGCTTGAGAACTATTTGTCTCACACAAACCTTCTATCCCAGAAGCTCACTGCCCCTGGGATCCTGAATAAATTAGGGCACACCAAGAGGCAGATTCATTCCAATGCTCTTAGCTCCTAACAGACACTACAGCTACAGCAAACACTCAGCTGTAGCTCTCAAACAGAAAGTCAAGAAAAGCAGCTTGAGCTTTGATTCACACACAGCTTTCAACTGCTCAGAGGGACTGGATCAGATTGGAACCATTTCAGAAAAACTGATGCCAATGGAGAAAATAGTCACAGACAGCAGCTCTGAAACACTGTTTTCCATTACACTGAATGGCATTGTTTACACTGAACGTGTCCAAGATGGTGGGGAACTGTGCAGTGGCAGAAAGTTCATGTGCTCCCCACTCACTCATTTCTGAGGGCCCCAGCGGTGACTGCCAGCTACAGCGACAAGCAAGTCAAGTTCAGGGGCCAGACTCCAGCGCTGGGCTCAGCTTTCAGTTTAAGACATCTAACCAAGCGTTTGTCTGCAGGCTCTAAACTCCCATTAGAGTCAGCACAGATGCCATCCAGATTTCTTGGAGAGGTGTTCAGAGGACAGATTGTGTTCACCGGCACTTCAAGGAGAAAAGCCTCAGTTACTAAGTTGTCTTCTTACCTCATCTGGAAACGGGCAAAGTAAAGGAGATTTGCAAACAATCTGTTAAATAATTACTAGGCTAACCCTAAGGAATATTAATCCCTACAGTTTCTGAATCATATGATCTCTCTGCTCTTCCCAATAGCATACTCCTGTACAAGATGGTTCCAAAATGTACACTTCAACAAATAAACAAACAAGCCCCCTCAAAAACTCCAACACACACAAACCACTGACATTCTCCAAATCAAAACAAAAACTTTTACAACAGCTGGATTATTTCTAGGGATTTTTTTCCTTATACAGGGCATACTATACTGTTTCTAGGCCTCTTAGATCATTCTAGCCTCTACTGCAATACATGTTATATTGTCCACATCCCAGCAAGCTACATCCTCTGACCTTCTAGAAATCCAGAATAATCTTACTGAGTAAGAGAGAAGCATACTCTGCTAAAACACGGCACAGTTTGTCATACCATGTAGAAACCTCCCCCACCCCATAAAAACTAGGCCCTAGACCTGGGCATTTCTTTTTAATTGTTATAAAAGACATACCCAGGCATTTAGATTATACAAGTTTATCCCTTCTCTCTCCCTTTGAACTTAATGAGCTTCTTTGCTCTTGCAGTAAACAAGAATTATTATCTTCTCTACGACAACAAATGTTTCTGGAATGGCAGGACTTTTACGAGACATAAAAGATGTCACATTTTAGGACTTAGGAGATCCTGGAAGATGGACAACAATGTGTGGTGATCAAAAGCAAACTGAGTTAACTGCTCTCACAGTAGTTCAATGACCATTTACTGCACAAGGTTGAAAGACCTCAATAAGGTCTTTCAGCCTGCATGCGGTTGAAAGACTGAAGAACCGGTTGCAAAGATTTGCAAAAATATTTAAATTGACATTCACATTAAAGTTAACCCAGACTTGAAGAAAGAGGGTTCAGTCATTTGGATCCTGTTTTTCCAAACATGCGGAGTTCAGGACTATGATACAGCACGCTGCAGGGCAAGGACAATGGGTTTGGAATGTTAAAAAAAATACACAGTTTTGGAGTTTTGTTGACTGGGTGGGGTTTTATTTGCGGATTTCTTCGGGAGGGCGGGGGTGTTATTTGTTTGTCTTTTTAACACAGAAGACAGTTTTGTTACGATTTGCTTAAGTCACTCAAGATTTTTGAGAGAAGGCTCGGGATCCAACACCGTGCCCACCGCGGCCGGGGGGCGCGGAAACACCCTCTGTGCCCGGAGCGCACCGGCGGCTGCAGAGCCGGTCCCCGGCTGCGGCTGCTCCGGCTCCAGCCCGCCCGCGATTCCCAGCGCGATTCCCAGCCCGGGCTCGCCCCCGCCCCCGGCGCGCCCCCNTGACCGCTCCCGAGAAGTGGGTGAAAGGTCGCGCCGCCGCAGCCCCGCCCCGCCCGCGCGCCCCCGGCCGCTCCAGGCCTTTCCACGCGCGCCGGGAAGGCGCTGCCAAACAAAAGTTCCCAGAGAAAAGCACCGCAAGCGGCGAGAGAAGCCAAGCGCATCTCACAGCGAGCAGGGTGTGCTCAGCTCGGGG